>JANAVB010010563.1:0-83358 GCA_029216955.1 Iris pallida
TATGTATGTTTGATAATAATATGGTTGTGTGCTTTATATATTATATGTCCTTAATAATTGATATAAAGGAACTTTTTTAATTTTTTTATACATAAATTGTTAAAGTTATTATACTTGAATTCAAGCGTAACTAGTTTGAAATCGAGCTCATTAAGCTTGAAATAAAGGTGAACAAGCTTGAAATCAAGCTTAATGAGCTTGATATGAGCTTATCGAGCTTGTTTATCAAGCTTGAATCAAGCTTGCTTATCAAGCCAAGCTCGAGCTCAAACCAAGCCAAGCTCAAGCTTAATATAAACAAGCTCAAGCCAAGCTCAAGCTCTAAAATAAAAAAAATTATCAAGCTTGAGCTCGAGCTCGATTAATTCTAGTCAAGCCAAGCTCAAGCTTACAAAATCTTGGCTCGGCTTGGCTTGTTTGCAGCCCTAGTCATACGGCTGGGAAACTGAGCTTTATGCGGCTGGAAAAGTAAGCGCTTATGCGGCTGGATGAGTACATGTGGCTGGACGAATACATGCGGCTAAGAAAAACAAGTCATGCGATCAGGAACGGAAGTTTCATGCGGCCAGATTTAACAAAGCCTTATGACGATGAGAGATCATGTGTTCATGCGGCTCGAAAATGCGACACGTCGTTCATGCGGTCGAGAACTAAATGGTTATGCGGCCAGAAAGCGCCATGCGGCTGGGGAATGCCATGCGGCCAAGGAAGACTTGCCGTATGAAAACTCATGCGTCAAGCACTGTTCTTCTTCTCTATTTTTTCGAGAATAGAACCATGGAAGCCATTGCTATCGAGCTCCCTAAATCCTTCATTCTAAGTCCAAATCTGGATTTTCATAGGTCAAAATAGGGTAGAACGAAATTCTCTACAACATGGAACCATATCAAAACTTGAGAAATAACAAAGTTACTAGATCAAAACCTAAGAAATCCAAAATATTAAACTTAGATCTACATGAGATGAGCCATAGAAATTGAAAATGCTAAGTACTAAAGTATCTAAGAATCTTGAGAGAAGACATGAGAACAATAAAAATGGAGATCCATCAAGAAGCAAGTTGGTACTTGCCTATACGGCTAGGTAGGTGGGAAGAGTTTATGAGGAAGAAGAAGAGTAATGGTGAAGTAATGAAGAGAGAGAAAGGGAATGGGGCTTTAAATGAAGAGTGGTGGTATGTGGAGAATGAACCACCCGATGGCTGGAAAATAAACCAACTCAGGCCGAACCCAAAACAAAGCAAAAAATAAAATACTGGAAGTAAAATACAGAAAATTAATTAGCATAAATTAAAGGAATTTAAATACAGGACAATACATGATAAATATTAAATAAATACATTTCAGCAGTACATGTATTTAAAATATGTATTCTGAGAACGGAAAGTGATATCTCTACCCTCCTTAGAAAAATTTCGTCCTCAGAATTTCAATTCCAAGCAGGATAGAAACATCGAAACTAAACTAATCTAAGTACAAGCAATTTGAATAAGCAATCATTCTACAATGCTAACAGTAACATGTCCATGTTTAACAATCTACGACTTCAAGCAATTCTACCCATAAGGTGACAAGCATGAGAAGTTGAGATAATCAAGGTATACCGAAAGAAATATATCTGAGTCAAACAGGTATGGATATCGTGATCGGATATCATCCTCATGTTCTCACGTTGACTCCCCTAAAGAGTGATGACCCCAAGCAACTCGGACAAGGCTAATTGTTGGTTCTTGAGTATCTTCTCTTCGGTCCAAAATAGTCACAGGCTGTTCCTCGTAAGACAGGTTGGTACCAACAACCAGTTCAAATGATCAAGGATATGGCTTGGGTCCGATATATACCTACGCAACTGAGATACATGAAACACGTCATGCACCTCTCGTAACGAAGGTGAAAGGGATAAACGATAAGCGACATCGCCTATCCTATCAAGGATAACAAATGGGCCCACGTATCGCGGACTCAACTTCCCGCAAACGCCAAATCTAATGACCCTACGGGTAGGTGAGATCCGTATGAACACGTGGTCCCCAACAGAAAACTCTAGCGACCTACGATGCTGGTCCGCCCAATGACGATGTCGATCTTGCACAACTTAAAGTCGCTCTCTAATTTCTTAACCACTTCAACTATCTGGACAATCATTTCTAGGCCTAGCATCTTTCTCTCCCCGATATCATCCCATGCTAGTGGCGACCTACACTTCTTACCTATAGTGCTTCAAATGGCGCCATCTGGATGCTGTCTTGATAACTGTTGTTGTACGAGAACTCGACTAAGTGCAGGTGGCTCTCCCAAGATCCTTTAAAATCTAGGTACAAGCTCGCAACATATCCTCTAAAGTCTGAATTGTTCTTTCTGATTGCCCGTCCGTCTGTGGATGGTAAGCCGTACTAAATCTTAATTTAGTACCCAAACTATGATGTAAGCTCTTCCAGAAATACGATAAAGCGGGTATCTCTGTCTGACACAATACTGACAGGGACTCCATGCTGCCTAATATCTGCTGCATATACAACTCCGCTAACTTTTCGTAGATTGCCCAACTCTGAAAGGAAGAAAGTGTGCCACCTTTGTAAGCCGATCTACTATCATCCAAATAGCATCTTTACCACTTGGCGATCTCGGTAAACCGGTCACAAAGTCCATTGTGATGTGTTTCCTCTTCCATTCTAGAATAGGAAGCGGTTGCAATAATCCAGCTGGCCTCTGGCTCTGCCTTCACTTGCTGACATACCAAGCAAGGAAACAAATCTAGCTATTCCCTCTTCATTCCGTTCTACCATAAGTGCTGTGATATCTTGGTACATCTTGGTCCCTCCAGGGTGTATAGAATACTAAGAACTGTGAGCTTCTGTCCTAACCTCCTGTCTGATATCTCCACTAGACACACATAGACGTGATCCAAACCTAAGTGTACCATCTTCATGGATTTGTATCTCCTTTCTGAGTCCTGTCTCACATTCTGTCCTGACCTTCTAAATCCTTGGATCCTGTGCCTGAGCTGCCTTGATTTTGTCTACCAAGTCGGATTAAACTTGTAGGCTTGCCAGAATTCCTATATCACTAGGAAGTATAACTTCGATGCCCATCTCCTGGAGGTCTTCTAAGATATGCTTCTGTGTGGTTAGCATAAATACGTGCCTCTCCTGCTAAGAGCATCTGCTACCATATTAGCCTTGCCTGGATGATACTGAAGCTCCACGTCATAATCCTTGATCAAATCAACCATCTTCTCTTCTCATGTTCAGTTCCTTCTGAGTAAAGATGTACTTCAGACTTTTGTGGTCTGTGTACATGTCCACTCGATTTCCATATAAGTAATGCCTTCATAGCTTCAAAGTAAATACTACTGCCGCCAACTCTAAGTCATGGGTTGGATAATTCTTCTCGTGGTCCCGAAGTTGCCTAGATGCATACGCTATCACCTTCCATGTTGCATGAGGACGCACCCAAGTCCTTTACCTGTCGCATCACTATATACAGTAAAACCTTCGGGTCCAACTAGCAATGTAAGAATAGGCGCTGATATCAATTTCTGCTTCAAAGTCTCAAATGATGTCTAGTATTCTGCTGACCAGACGAATGTCACGTCCTTCGTGTCAAGCGGGTCATGGGTGCTGAAAGTCTCACAAAATCTGATACGAACCTTCTGTAATAACCCGCCAATCCCAAGAAACTTCGCACGTCAGCTATGGTCTTGGGTACTGGCCAACTCTCTACTGCTTCTACTTTCTTAGGATCCACTGCTACTCCAGCTCCTGATATGATATGTCCCAAAAATAAAATATGATCCGTCCAAAACTCACACTTGCTGAGCTTGGCATACAACTGGTTCTCTCTCAGAACCTGTAACACTTTTTTGAGGTGATCTTCAAGCTCTTCTTCACTAGCTGAGTATACAAGAATGTCGTCGAGGAACACAATGACAAATTGGTCTAAGTATGGCATAAAGATGCGATTCATCAAGTCTATAAATATTGCTGGAGCATTGGTCAAACCAAACGGCATTACCAAAACTCATATTGCCCATACTTCGACCTGAATGCTGTCTTGGGAATATCCTCCTTCGAACCCTCACTTGATAATACCCTGAACGAAGATCTATCTTGGAGAAAACTCTAGCTTGCTCAACTGATCAAACAAGTCATCGATCCTGGGTAGTGAGTACTTGTTCTTTACTGTTGCCGCGTTAAGCTTCCTGTAGTTAATGCACAATCTGGATGATCCAGCCTTCTTCTCCACAAGTACCACTGGTGGCCCATGGTGATATGCTAGCTTAATGAACTTCTTCTTCTTCAGTTCCTCTATGTGCTGATATACCTTAGCCTGCTCTGAATTCGCCATTCTGTAAACTCGATCTGATATCGATTTAGTTCCAGGTACCAATTCTATACTAAACTCAATATCTCTAACCGGTGGTAGACCTGGAAGTTCTTCGAGAAATACGTAGAAACTCTTCAACTACCTTCGGAACTAGAACTTCTTCCATTGTCGTTACTACTCCCTGCTCTTGTTGAGTTGCCACTGATCTGACTAGGGTGAACCGCTTCACCTGGAATATCAAAAGATACACTCCCTCTATGACAATCTATTGTCGCACGACTGTCTTTCAGCCAGTCCATGCCTAAGATAGCGTCGAAATTTCCAACAGGAAATTCTATCAACCGGACGGATAGAGAATGCCTAAACTACAACGCTACATGCTAGAATAACTCTACTAACTCTATACGAGCCTATTACCAGTGAGTATATTCAACCTCCCTGGCAATGCCTCGAACTCATTCCTAGTCGTGTCGTAAATTGTGCAGATATAAATGAGTGTGATGCTTCCGAATCAAATAATGCTACTGCGGGATATGAGGTGACGAGAATGTTACCTGCCACAACATCTTCCACCAATGCCTCTTCCAAGGACAGAGTGAATGCCTGCCCTCGACATCCTTGTTGGTTCCATATTGCGGCTTAGCCTGGTGCTACTGCTGGCCCCTGCCTTAATGATGATGAGGTGGTCTATACTGGTTTTGCTGCATCGGCGGTCCCTACTGTCGAAACATCTAAGCTTGTGACATGAACGGGCGCTGTGCCAACGGTCTTACTGCTACCGCGGGTCCTCGATACTGTCCTGCCCTGGTACTAGCGGAGCAGGAAATTGTTGCACTGGTCCTCCTGACCTCGAATTCATGGGACAGGTGGGAACCGATGATCTGGATTTCCACATATCAAACACAGTCCGTTCAATATCCGACACACATCCCTAGTATGCCCTACCTTCCACAATAAGTGCAGCCCGCTGGAGGTTGCTAGTTCTTCTTCTGATGCTATTGCTGCTATCTTGGTGGTGGTGCTGGCCCTCGTATTGCCACATCGTGAATGCGAATGCCAAGGGACGATACTGTTGTTCGGGGCGCTACTCCCCCTCCTCCTTCAATCTGACTGTGAGATCTCTTCTGACCTCCAGTCCTTGCTGTAAGCCTCTGAATAGTGATCTCATGCCTTCGGTTGCCATCAATACCTCATCAAAAGTCTGGTAATTGTGCCCTCTATCAATTGTAAGAGCTCAAGATGAAACCCTTGCTGAAATCTCATAGCCCTCTGGCTCTCTGTTGCTACCATCTCTGGGCGAACCTACTAATCTGTAGAACTCCGATGTATAAGCATCTACTGTCTTGCTGGCCTACTTGAGGCAGATAAACTTCTGTTGTAGCTCAAACTGCCACAACTCATAGTACTTGGTCTTGAATCTTGCAGTAAAATCGTTCCAAGTAACAGGACGTCTGATGCCCACTTCTCTGATTTCCACCAATCACGTACGAGATCCTGAAGTATCAACTTCATCTGATCCACACGTTCTTCTGTCGGTACCTTAGCGCTGTCAAAATAGCCTCAATATCCTTAAGCTATGCATCTAATGAGATGGCATCTTCTGTACCCTCGAAACGGCAGGGGTTGTACTTGCAAAACCTGGTTAATGCTCCTGAATCTGTTCTCGTCCCTCGTTCCAAAGCCGTCTGCAACCCTTGGTTGAGTAGTACATTCTGCTCCTGCAATTGAGCGTGCATGCGCTGCTGGACTAATATCTGATGTTGCTGAGTAGCCATCATCCCTCTCATGATCTCCAGAAGGGTTGGTGTGTCTACTTCCACAGGGGTGGATGGAACTATAGGCGGTGTTGGAACCTTCGGATACTGCGGTCCAACTGCTGGTTCTACTATTACTTCTTCTTGGATAGTCTCATGGGGTAGTACTGGCCCTTGTTGCTGCTCAACAGGGTCTCGTTGTTCATGTTGCCGTTGTTGCTGTCCGATCCTGGCAGATACGGACGAGGTGCCCCTAAGAAAAGGGACAAAAGAATAATCAAACGACCGGACATGAATGATCAATGAAGTCGAAGGATACCGAAATGTCAAGCTAGAATTGAGAGTAACGAATCATGAGATCAAGGGGAAACAGGTGTGATTGAGACATCCTATAAAATACCCCACAAGTCTGAAATAGACCTGCATGGGCCACCACTAAAACCTTGTCACGCCCCAGAACCAGAATACTGGAAAGCGGGGGAATGACTCAGCCAGCTACGTATTACGGGTAGATGAATACCGTATAATACGATCAATACTGTCTAAAAGACGAGGGGGTGCATACTACATGAAAGTCTCGCTATGGTCACTTCATGTCTATTGTCTCAATTATTCAAACAGAAACAGTAATAGAGAATATGTAAGATAAAGCAGTAAAGTGTCCCAAACGCTCAGTCAAAATGTTCTTGATATCTGGCTTTACAAAATATAGCCAGATAATATAGCAAAGTATACATAATTGTTATCAGCTGCAGCCTGACTTAGTTACAATTATGTAAAAGTAAGTACAAGATAATTCGACTAACATATCGGTGCCAAACGGCAGTATAAAGTAAATAACAAATGAGCGGAGAAGTAAGGAACCCACTCGAGTCCTCCTGCGATCATTCCTCTAGTATTGACCATCTTGGAAGTGGAGGTAAGCTGAGTCCTCGGGGACCGGCTCTAAATCTGGCCATGCAAAACCAGAGAGTTTAGACCTTAATAGCAAGTACCGCAAGGGAGCACGATATGAGAAATAAAAACCAGTAGTAAGAGAATATGATATATAGATCTCTGCTGCTACTGGGATTCATATTACATCACGACACTTCCAACCAAATGAGGATAGAAGTTGGCCCGTCATGTCCTGACATTCTGACCATCTCAGTTAGTCAACAGAGTAGGTACAATACACAAACAAGTCAACTTAAACGGCCATGCAACTACTACGGCTTGCTACTATGATTTCCAAGTTACCCTGGAATTATGTAATTGGGATTCAAAAGTTCTTACTATGTACAAACAAGGCTAGTCTATCCAGTCAATCAATTACGCCAATCATGAATTAGACGAGTCCCAACGGGACGCCCGTCATCAATATATAATATAAAATAAATAATAATAAGGATACCGCTCCTGCCCGTGTGGCAGATTTGCAGTATCTCTGGGAACCAGCCGACCTGTCGGGCACTAATAGTCCCAAAGAGGGCTGCCATGTAAGAACTCGGGAATCCATCCTCTCCATGCAATCATTATTTTATTTAACTTAATCGCCTCTATGTTAAGTGAAATCCCATGCCGTGGATCATGGTCATTCATAATGAGTACTTTTGTACGGGGTACGGTATGCACAACTCTACAACAATACCCGTACGGTTAGGTTGTAGGTTTTATATAGCGTAATACAACAATCAAAACTAACCACGAAATAATCATGTCTTGACCATAAAGTACACATGCTGCTTTTATAAAATAAATAAATAAATAAATAAATAAATAAAAAATAAATTGTAGCCTACATATGCCTGTATGCCAATGTTTGGGATCATCCACTCGATTACAACAGTTCATAGTTAATATGAACGTGTCTCATTCATTCAATTCAAGAAGACGACTAGCCAGTCTCTTAGTTCCAATTAGGAACGCATGATCAATTATTTAATCAAGATATCAATCAATATTAATTAATGTCAAGATAACAATTAATGTTAATAAATACCAAGATAATCAATCAATGTCAATCAATGTCAATTCAGGACAAGAATCAGCCAAAAAGGCATTAGGGCCAGAGTTCATGCGACCAGAAAATTATTGGTTCATGCGGCTCAAGATAATTTATTCTATGCGGCTGAACTGCGGCAAGGAGAACAATCTTATGCCGCTAGCGGCAAACAGAAGTATATGCGGCTGCGGCTGCTAAAGCCATACGGCTGGAAAAGTGCCATGCGGCCAGGATTGCCCAGACGGCCAGGCTGCTCATGCGGCTGGGGATGGTAAATCACATGCGGCTGAAATAACAAAGCCTATGCGGCTGAGAATATGCATATGCGTCTCGGAAATGGAAGTCACATGCGGCTGGGAATCACCGAGCCTATGCGGCTGAGATGTCATGCGGCCATGCGGCTGGGAAACTGAGCTTTATGCGGCTGGAAAAGTAAGCTCTTATGCGGCTGGATGAGTACATGTGGCTGGACGAATACATGCGGCTAAGAAACTAACAAGTCATGCGACCAGGAACGGAAAGTTTATGTAGCCAGATTTAACAAAGCCTTATGCGGCTAAGAGATCATGTGTTCATGCGGCTCGAAAATACGACACGTTCATGCGATCGAGAACTAAATGGTTCACGTGGCCAGAAAGCGCCATACGGCTGGAGAATGCCATGCGGCCAAGGAAGACTTGCCGTATGAAAACTCATGCAGTCAAGCACTGCTCTTCTTCTCCGCTTTTTCGAGAACAGAACCATGGAAGCCATTGCTACCAAGCTCCATAAATCCTTCATTCTAAGTCTAAATCTAGATTTTCATAGGTCAAAATAGGGTAGAACGAAATTCTCTACAACATGGAACCATCAAAACCTGAGAAATAACAAAGTTACGAGATCAAAACTGAAGAAATAACAAAGTTACTAGATCAAAACCTAAGAAATCCGAAAATGCATTAAACTTAGATCTACTTGAGATGAGCCATGGAAATTGAAAATGCTAAGTACTAAAGTATCTAAGAATCTTGAGAGGAAGACAATGGAACAACAAAAATGGAGATCCATCAAGAAGCAAGTTAGAACTTGCTATACGGCTAGGTAGGTGGGGAGAGTTTATGAGGAAAAAGAAGAGTAATGGTGAAGTAATAAAGAGAGAGAAAGAGAATGAGGCTTTAAATGAAGGGTGGTGGTAGGTGGGGAATTTGTAATGCCTGTGGTTTGTATTACGTTTTGTTATACGTGTACGTATCTTGACTCGTATTTCATGTCTTTTAGCTGGGTTCGGTTAGGTTCGGCTTGATTTGGTTCGGTTTGGGTTGGAGTGCAAACTCCCACCTACCACCCTACTCCTTCCTTTATTAGCGCCCAACTCTCTCTCTCTTAATTACTCTTCTTCATTTACTTCTTTCTTCTCCACCAACACTTCCTCACCTAACAGAAAGAGTGCTAGGCAAGTGTAACTTGCTTCACGAAGGAACTCCCATTTTTTTGTTCCATCTTTCTCCTCAAGGTCCTAAGCCTCTTTTGTACTTAGTGTTTTCAAATTATATGGCTCATTATACATAGATCTAAGTTTATAGTATTTTCGATCTTCTTGGTTTTGATCTACTAAAATAGCTTGTTTTTTTTTGAAAACTAAGAGTTCCATGTAGTAGGCCTCAGAATTTTACACAAGTTTGGTTTTGGGATGGCCGGATTTCACCAAGTCCTGGCCGAGATGGAGTTTCCTCGAGTTCTGGAGCTTTTACGCATGTTTGACCTTGCCATATGGAGAAGATATAGTTTTACGCACACGTATTACGTGCCAGCGTATTGTTCAGCCTTTTACGCTCATGTCTTAATGTGTTCGCGTAGTGCCCCTTTACGCTCACGCATCGCGTGCCTGCCAAGCGTACTCGTTTTACGATGAACTAATCGATTTTACGCTCGGGACTCTCCCGCTCGCGTAAAATCGAGCTAGCGTAAAATCCCTAGCTCAAGCCGGCTCTCACGAGGGTAGAGCTTGTCGACTGTTCCTCGCGCAAAGCTACCCTCGCATAAAGCTTTGATCGAGAGTCGGCAAGCGTAAAACTCGGCGAGCGTAAAACTCGGCGAGCGTAAAACTCGGCGAGCGTAAAACCCGGCGAGCGTAAAACCCGGCTAGCATAAAATCCCACCCACATGTATCCTTGCTCGAGCCACCTTATGCTTAAGGCCCCTCGGACTAGCGTAGTGATACGTCTTTTGTCATGAACTTGATAATCATGAATTTATTTAATATGTTTGGAAATAATAATTGGACACCGTGGACGATTATTTTTGTACAAATAAACCAGTACTGTCTTGAATCATGTCTAGGACAGGGACCCCTGAATACCACGGTCAGGGGCTCCTACTAAAATTGACTAAGGCTAATTAACTAGAATAATTCAGTAGACATGAAGAGAATCCCAGCTACAGGCAATCCCGTTATCTGGACGTATTCAGTGGACTTGTAGCCTACCGACGAGTAGGGCATATTTCCATCACACAGTCACGTGTTGCATTCTTCATGAACGGACATTCGACCTGGATAACTGGATGGTCTGCAGGGCTTGTGGCTGTTGGGATAATCTTATTACATCTTGCTAGTAACTAGACCTGTGATAACCCTAGTTAGTTAAAAGTATCAAGCCGTACTCATTGCTTAGCCGTGATTGATTGGATAGAATTTAGCCCAGCTTAGTCTTGCCCTGATCCTGTACAAGATTGTTACATAACGGGATCATTTATGCTTGCCTTAACAATAACGATCGGAGGTCCAGTTCTATTCAGGCGAAGGATTACAACTCCGGTCCTTGTTTGGTTTAAGAGTTGTAACCTGACTTTCGGAGCAGTTCTGTGTCCTCTCTTCGTTATTGTCTTATTGCAACCCCATGACATGTTCGTCATTGTTGGCCCATTTGGTCATATTGTCAAACCTAATTTTAATAATTGATTAAACTCTGTCTGGATATACAAAGCTAGTCGGGACATCTCGGACTCTCCGACGGAAACCCAAGAAGGTGTGGTCCCCATCCCAAGAAGGTGTGGGTCCATCCAGACTTGGTATCAGAAGTGACTCAGTCCACACCATCTTTCATTTGCAAGAAGAAGAGTAGAAAAGTCAGGTCTTGTCGCACAATCTCGACAGATATCGAAGAAGCTGCAGCCGTCGTCACACGGTCTGGGGCACAATCCCAACCTACGGCTGACAACACGGCTGAAGATCATCAGCCCGCTACAACCGACGCTCCGGGACCGGTTCAGCTTCCGACGACCGACAAGCCTAGGCCGAAGGAGACTCGCTTTGACAAATCCCTCCGAAAAGAGACACCACAGGGGCTGGAGAGGCCCTACAACTTCGACAAGTTGGCGCAATTGGCCAACACACCGGCCAAATTGTCACTATACGAGCTTCTGCTACTCTCTAAGGATGTTCGTGCGGCTTTGAATGACGCATTCCAGAATGCCGACGCCTATCTGGCTCAGGTCAAACTCACAGGAGAGCGCCCGCCTGCAGATCTCCAAGACAGCGCTTGCACGGAAGCAATGCCCAATATTGTCTTCACTCCGCAGGACATGCTCATTAAAACCAACCTGCACGATCGCCCATTATACTACACTGGATATATCAGTGACGTAAAGGTGGATCGGATGCACATCGATCCTGGCTCTTCCATAAGCATTATCCCGAAGGGTCTGCTACATCATCTCCATATCCCAATGCATCGCCTAACGCCTACAAGCACTGCCATCAGCGGTTTCAATTCGGGCAGGAGCTACCTAATTAGGAAGATTCGTCTGAAGTGTCAGATTGGCGACCTCCAATCAGAAGTCACCTGCTACGTCATAGATGCAGACACTTCTTACAATATCCTCTTGGAGCGCCCGTGGATACACGATTATATGATCGTGCCTTCCATGCTATACCAGTGCTTCAAACATGTCGACAAATACGGCTTCGTGAGGACAGAATTTGCTGATATCGATCCCTTCAAAGGGGTCAAATCCTACTACTCAGACTCCTGCCTATACGAAAAGTCGAAGAGGCACCTTGATGAAGGAGACGTACAAGCTCGTACCGAGACAACCACAGGATCAGAAAAACCTCTGACGATCCACCTCCAAGCTCGTAAACCTGGCAAGTCTGCACCCCTTACAGCTACTCTGCGTAAGGACGCAATCAGCCTCTCGGCACAAGAAGAGCAGATGATAACCCGGCTGCCAAGGTCTGGCCAAGTGCCAAGATCCACAACAGAGCCACTGACAATCAGGCTGCCGAGAGTTGGCCCACCACAAACAGAGAAGCTCAATCCCTCCGACAAACCAATAATGATACGCCTTCCCAAGAAGGGTCGTCACCCCGATGCAAGGCCTGGAACTTCTAGCGAGCCAGCCACTCCCCGCCCTACATCGAGTACCAAACTGGAGGTCGCTAGTCTGCCAAAAACTCCACGCTCTGCTCCACCAGCTGAACCTCTGACGATCAAGCTGCCCAGGTCTTACTCTTAGTCTTCGTTCATACAGGGGGTAGCCGAAGAGAAACCGGAGCTAGCCAAGTATGTGGCTGCCCACGCTGATGTTACCTCTGCAGATGATGTAATCCCCCTAGAAAAGATACCTTACTTCATCAATAAAGGGCTATCTTTGAACTACCTCGAGCTTAATAAGCTTTGTACAATGTATGCTATGGAGCACGATATAGGCACTCACCTACACACACAGGTGACAAATGTGTACACCACGATCCAGCTTTCTCCAGTAGAAGACGCTTACCGCATAATCGAGGGAGGGGACCATCCAATCATCTTCGGTCGGAAGGACGATCCGCATCGCTCCACCATAGAAGAAGTCGACCTCGGGTCAGATGCCAGAAGACTGCTCTGTATCTTTGTAGCCCCCAATCTAAATATCTCATGCAAAAATAGGGGTATGATCTGGAGACGACGCCAGGCTTGAACTACGGTACTGGACGACGATTACCTTTGAAGCCACCGGTCCCGGCTGGCAAACTACGGGACTACTATAGCAAAACTCGATGTGGATTAGGGTATATAACACCCACGACGACCCCTGAAAGTTCAGATGAAGAATGTGACTGGCAGTCACATTCAACCGGGTAACCAATTTCTGACTCGGATACCAGCATCAGAGATGTGTTCAGACAAGTCCTGTCAGTCAACATGGCATTCGCCGACGCTTATGAAGAAGATGAAGACATCCCTAAAATCCTCGAGTTAGAGCCGTGGGCCCAACAGTTGGATGCACAATGGGAAAAACGGTTCGAACTGAGAGAACCTCCTAGTGAAGATGAGGTTATACAGGTCGACCTCGACAGCAAATCTTCTCCAAAACCAATCTTCGTCAGTAAAAGCCTAACAGATGAAGAGCAAAAATTACTGCTGGAACTTGTCAAAGAATACATTAATGTGTTCGCCTGGAGCTATGAAGACATGCCGGGGTTAAATCCCGATATTGCTCTTCACAAACTCAACATTCGGCCGAATGCAAAGCCAGTCAAGCAACAACAGTGACGCTTTCGCCCAGGCATCATGGATGCGATCGAAGCCGAAGTCAACAAACTCATAGCCAACGGCTTCATTCGTGAGAAGCAACATCCTGAATGGGTCACCAACATAGTACCCGTCCTCAAGAAGAATGGGAGGATTTGAATCTGTATCGACTTCCGCAATCTGAACGAGGCATGCCCCAAAGATGAATTCCCCCTCCCTATCACAGACATCATGATTGACAATACTTGCGGCTTCGAACGTATGTCATTCATGGATGGTTTCTCGGGGTACAACCAAATCAAGATGTCTCCCAATGATGAAAAGTATACATCATTTCGAACACCGATTGGCATATACTGTTACACAGTCATGCCTTTCGGTCTGAAGAATTTTGGTGCCACATATCAAAGAGCCATGAGTATCATCTTCAGAGACCACTTACGCAAGATGGTGGAGTGCTACGTTGATGACATTGCCGTCAAGAGTCGTTGTAAGGGAGACCATCTGCAGGATGAAAATGAACCCTACGAAGTCCTTCCTGGGCGTATCCAGCGGGAAGTTCTTGGGCTTCATCATCACCGCCCAGGGTATCCATGTAGACCCTGAGAAGACAAAGGCAATCATGGAGATGGGTCCTCCGAAAAATCTTCGCGAACTCAGAGGCCTTCAAGGGAGGTTAGCCTACATCATGAGGTTTATTTCTAACCTCTCCGGGCGATGTCGACCATTTACCCACCTCATGAAGAAAGGCGTCTCGTTCGTATGGGACGAAGAAAGCCAGCGTGCTTTCGACAGCATCAAAGAATATTTGTCGAACCCTCCAGTCCTGGTGGCCCCGGTTACTGGAAAACTATTCCTGCTCTATGTACGGGCAATAGAGCATTTTCTTGTCGCTCTGCTGGCATAAAACAAAGATACAGGCCACGAACAAGCCATATATTACCTCATTCGAATGATGATTGGCCCAGAGCATCGATACACCGCTGTGGAGAAGGAATGCCTTGCCCTGGTGTTCGCCATTCAGAAGATGCGGTACTATGTCACTGGACAAACAATACATGTAATCTCACGAGTCAACCCTCTCAGGATCCTCATGACTAAACCAGGGGCACTCAGCTTCCGTCTCGCTACATGGGCGATATTGCTGTCCCCTTATCATATGATTTTCGTCCCGGAAAAGGCTGTCAAAGGTCAAGCCCTGGCGGACTTTTTGGCCGCCCACCCAGGCTCGGAGTCCTCCAGAATATATGAAGAGATCCCAGATGAGGTCGCCGACTCGCATACAACCTCTCAAGATAATATATGGCGAATGTTCTTCGACGGTGCTTCGAGAACTGGACCCAAGGGCAACATCGTCGTCGAAGTCGGGGTGGTGCTGGTCTCCCCTTCCGGATTGGTGATCAATCGCGCTTACTCTCTTACAGAACCCTGCTCTAACAATGTGGCCGAGTACAACGCTTTGGTCATTGGCCTCCAACATGCAAGGAAGCTGGGGTAGAATATCTTGAAGCATACGGCGATTCTCAGTTAATCGCCAATCAGATCCAGGACTTATACGAAGTCCGCCACGAAGATATGATCCTTTATCACCAAATAGCGATCAACATTATCTCGTCGTTCGAGGGGTTCTTCATCAAACATGTTCCCAGACTCCAAAATATCGAAGCCGATGTCCTAGCTGGCCTTGCCGCTTCCCTAGCGGTTCTGAACTATGCTCACCAATCAGTAGATATGATAGGCCATGAACTGGTCTGTCCCAAGAATAATGTGCAATTCGTGGCAAGTTATTCCGCCCAGACGATCGACGATGCCCCGGATTGGAGACAACCATTCATTGACTTCGTCGTCTACGATATCCTGCCCGAGAATCCACATGATGCTACCTCTATCAGACGACGTTCTCTCAGATTCTTTTACGATACGGAGACGAAGATGCTGTATCGTCGCTCCTACGACAGATTATTGCTTCGATGTCTGTCAAACACAGAAGCCAAAGAAGCCGTACGAGAAGCTCATGACGGTGTTTACGGGGTCCATCAGCCTGGCCCTAAATTGCAAGATCGTCTTCGTCGAATGGGCTACTACTGGCCTACGATGGTAGCAGATATGATAGACTATGCTAGAAAGTGCAAAGCTTGCCAAGTCCACGCGGACTTCATCTACCAACCATCCGAATTTCTACATCCGACGGTGGCGTCCTGGCCATTCGAAGCATGGGGGATGGATATCATCGGTCCAATCACTCTACCTTCCTTTCTAGGACATCGCTTCATACTCGCAATCACGGATTACTTCTCCAAATGGACGGAAGCTGTCCCGCTTGCAGAAGTCAAAACCTCGAACGCGATCAGCTTCCTTAAGCATCACGTCATCTATCACTTTGGACTGCCCCGAAGGATCATCCACGATAATGGTCCGCAGTTTGCAAGCCACGTTTTCTATCGATTCTGTGACAAGCATCGCATCCAGAATATTGCTTCGACGCCATACAATCCAGCAGCGAATGGGTTGGCAGAAGCATTCAACAAAACCATCATCAAGTTACTCAAGAAGTTTGTATCGTCCAACAAATACGACTGGAACGAGAAGCTTGGTGAATGCTTATGGGCGTACTGTACTACAGTCCGAACAGCCACAAGGAACATACCATTCTCCCTGGTGTACAGGAGCGAGGCAATTCTCCCATTGGAGACTCAAATACCCTCACTCTGCGTCGCCCTCACTTATTAATTGACGGCGGATGATAACTACCGACGTCGACTACAAGAGTTAGAGGCCTTGGATGAAAAGAGCCTCCTGGCTCAGCAAAGGATCGAACTATATCAAGCACGCATCTCTGGAGCCTTCAACAAGAAGGTTAAAATCAGAACATTCCAAGTGGGCGATCTTGTTTTGGCAGTCCGGAGGTCGATGGTCATGACTCACAAGACTACCGGCAAGTTCCAGCCGAAATGGGAAGGTCCATTCATCATTGAGGCTGTATTCTCCAACGGTGCTTACCGCCTCGCAAAACAAAATGGAGACTTGCTCATGTTTCCCGTCAACGATAAGTTCCTAAAGAAATATTATGTCTAAACGACATTTTCCAGATCATTGAGTCATGTACCCGCTGGTGCCGCTGAACTCACATTCACAAAATTCCAGATCATTGAGTTATGTACCCGTTGGTACCGCTGAACTCACAGTCACAATATTCCAGATTATCGACTCATGTACCAGCTGGTACCGCTGAACTCACATCTCCAAATTATCGAGTCATGTACCCACTGGTGTCGCTGAACTCACACCTCCAAATTTCCAGATTATCGAGTCATGTACCTGCTGGTGCCGCTGAACTCAAGACCACTCATCCCAGATTATCGAGTTAAGTACCCGCTGGTGCCTCTGAACTCATATTCCGGTCACTCTTTCAGATAGTAGGTCATGTATAATCATACCTCTGAACTTTCTTCCTGGAAGAGATCCTCCCTCACGATCCACTACCCGCACTCCCAGTGCACAAAAAGGGTAACCGATCCACGAAATTCCAAAACGGCCATGTCCTTATTATCTCTGAGTCATTTCACTTCCGCCAAAAACAAACCATCCCTTGCATAGAACTTCCATGTCCTCATTACCTCTGAGTCATTCTATGTACCCTTCTTCATTGAGCCCACTCCTGTCATGTCCTCATTACCTCTGAATGGGAAGGCTCCGTCGAAGAAACCTTCATACTTGTCATGTCCTCATTACCTCTGAGTAAGTATGATGATTCCCTTTTAACTTATTATCTGTACCCACAACCAGAGTATGCCAAGGATAATAGGTCCACAAAATTTCCCTGCTGAGTCCACTCCTGCCATGTCCTCATTACCTCTGAGCCAGAAGACTCCACGGTAAAACCTCCGTACTTACCATGTCCTCATTACCTCTGAGTAATTATGTTGGTCCTCTCTCGTCTTATTATCCGTACCCTAAATCAGGGTACGCTAAGGGTAGTAGGCCCACAAATTTCCTCTGTTGACCACAAATATTCTCCGTTGAGTCCACTCCTACTATGTCCTCATTACCTCTGAGTAGGAAGATTTTGCGGCAAAACCTCCATACTTGCCATGTCCTCATTACCTCTGAGTAAGTATGTTGGTTCCCCTCCATACTATTATCCGTATCCTAAGTCAGGGTACGCCAAGGATAATAGGCCCACAAATGTCCTCTGTTGACCACAAATGTCCACAGCTGACCACAAATACCGTACTAGGTCCCCTAGTACATCCACATCTTTCCTCATCATCACAGGCTTTTGGAGCCCAGCTATTCCATAGCATTCTTTCACCCAATGCATAGAACTTCCATGTTGATAGCACCTCTGAGTTGTTCTGTGTACCCTTCATGGAGCCTACTCCTGCCACGTCCTCATTACCTCTGAGTAGGAAGGCTCCATTGAAGAAACCTTCATATTTACCACCTCTGAGTAAGTATGTTGGTTCTCTCTCGTCTTATTATTCGTACCTAAAAACAAGACACACCAAGGATGATCAGTCCACACAAAATCCCCAGCGGAAGCACCCAAACCTATCACGTCCATGCTGCCTCTGATATGATCTCCGCACCAAAACAACTCTACTTTCCATGCTTCTTATTCAAAGTGTTCCAAATTTTCAATTTGAAAACTTTGAAGGGGGTCTTGTAGAAGCATGGAAAATATTGCTTTTAGTCCCACATCGGAAAGGAGAAAAAGAAAGGGCTCACACCATTCTATAAATAGAGCCCCCTTGCCTCCTTTGAAAAGGGCACCAATTCCTCTTTCCTCCTTCCAACTTGGACTCTTCCTACTACGCACCTTCGGGTGCTAAGTCGAAGAAGTCTAGGACAGCGCGGGCTCGTCGAGCTCAGTCATCTGTCCCAGCCTCTGACCATCAGAGCATCTCGCTAACTGTTAGAGCGGGCCTCTGATGGAAAGTTGTAAACATGATACCTACGCACTCGTGTGCTCGGGATACCCGGGCCCATAAAACGAGTACAAAGGTTGACCAAGATGTCCTTGACTTTCGAGATGTGATCCTTCACAAGCGCAAGAAAAGAAGGAGGATTCTCTATGCCGCTCGAATTCAACATGAAGCCTCATGCGGCCCAAAATCCAGAAAGCTTCATGCGGCCCAAAAGCAGTAGGGGGGCCTTATGCGGCCCAAAATCAACATAAAAATCCATACGGCTTAGCCGGAAGGAGCCTCATGCGGCTCAGAAACTCATGCGGACCGAAAGTCTTCTGGAGCCTCATGCGGCTCGGATAAGCTCTATACAGCTACGATAATTCATACGGATGACTCTTCATACGGCTCGGTCATGACGACGCTCATATGGCTCGAGTATGAAGACTCTCATGTGTCTCGGTCATGACGACTCTCATGCAGCTCGGTCGTGATGACTCTTCATGCGGCTCGGTCATGACGACGCTCATGCGGCTCGAGTATGAAGACTCTCATACGGCTCGGTCATGACGACTCTCACGCGGTTCGGGCATAAAGACTCTCATGCGGTTCGGGCACGACGACTCTCATGCGGTTTGAGTACGATGACTTTCATGCGGCTCGTGAGCACAACAGTTGAGACACGTGGCAAGACACGTATTATAAAGCCAATCAATCTCAATAACCCAGATTTACTGCAATCAAAGATTGGGTCAAATCCCAGTAATCTGGAGATACGTGGCGGAAGAATGAATTAGATTTATTCATTCAGATTTGCAGACGTCAGCAAATCATCATGATGGAGATTTGTTGCAATCAGCATTAATTACTTATAGGATTTGGCACAATCTACATTAATGGCCCAGATTCATCACACTCAAAACTAATGGCCCAGATTGATCAATCAACAGGCCGCCGCCACTTTAAGGGGTAATCATTGTAAACCCTAATGAGGTCCCTCCATTCTTATAAATAACAGGGTACCATTCCCTTGCAGGAGACACAGACACACAGAGATAGAGAGAGATAGAGACAGACAGAGATCGACGCGCATAAAGAGCCAGAGAGCCTGAAGAGAGAGCATTTCTTCATCAACGCCAAGCATTCCTTCCACAGAGCCAAAAAGCTGCACCCGATCGTCCAAGGAGTAAGGCAGAGCGGCCGTCGCTTTCCCGAGCCTCTATCGTCACCCCCTAGAATCTAAAATAAACAATTGTACTTAGATTGCTGTACCTAGGTTTTCGTCCCTAGGCTTTATTTATACAAGCGAGTTTGTATTGTGAAGTAAAAGTCCAGTCCTCCGATAATTGTTCTGTCCTTTTATATTTCATGGCAAACAGTAGGATGATTGACGGATCCTAGGGTTGATCATGTATGACTAAACTCTTGCTAGTTCTGACATTTTGTAACGACTAGCTTCATGATCAGCTGAATATATAATGTTTGGGACGCCTTACTATTGTATATTTGGTGATCTTACATCTTGTATCACTTACTTACTTGCTTGTGATTGAGACAATAGGCTTGTTCATGACCATAGAAGACTGTTGGCTTGTAGTTAAACCCTCATGTATCTAGACAGCCATGACCGTATAGCGAGGTGGATTGCTCTTCAATATACGTAGCTGGCTATGTACGCCCCCGCTCTCCAGTATTCTGGTTCTGGGGCGTTATATGGTTTAAATGGTGGCCCATACAGGTCTTGTAAATCAAGATATGTGAGGGTTTACCGAATAGATGTCTCAATCAGTACTCTCTCTTGATCTCTGCTCGTATCTAGGCCTGTCAATGGTAGACCGAAAATTCGTATCCGATCCGTATTCGAACCGAAAATATCCGAAATTTCGGATACGGATACAAATTCGGATATCATATCGGATGTTTATCGGATATCGGATGCGGATACGATAAGTGTCATATCCGGACCAATAATATCCGAACCAATAATATTTAAATTATTTAATAAATTTAAAATATATTCAATGTATGTATGAGACTATTAGTTATATGTGCTTGATTGGAGATTTTTTTGGTGCAAATATATTCAATGTATGCATGAAAATCTGCTGCTTATGATATTTCAATATGAAAATCTGCACATATATATGACAAAATCTGCTGTTCCAATGTAGAAATATGTTGCTTCTGATATTTAAATGTGAAAATATGCTGTTTCTAAATAAAATCTTTCGTTTCAATGTGGAAATATGTTATTTCTTGACAAAATTTGCTGGTTCTGATTTTTTTCTTCCCTTTTTAAATTATTTTTTAGTAATCTTATTGGTTCGGATATTATCCGATATCCATTAAAATTATCGGTAACGGATACGGTAGCCAAAACTGATATCCGATCGGATATCGGATAGTTATCGGATATATCCGATAGTTAATGGTTCGGATATGGTAATGCCAATATCCGACCAATAAGCTCCCATTGACAGGCCTACTCGTATCCTCTTGATTCTTGAAAATCTTGACCTGGTCACATATTTGTATCATTGATCTGTCCTGGTCCTTCCTTATTGTTCCCTATGTCATCTTCTTCAGCGGTATTGTTCCTGGACCTACTAGTCAGCAAGACGGAGCACCTTCTGTGGACCAGCAGCAACCTGGAGATTAAGTCCAGTATTCAGGAGTAGCTTCCAGAGTTATGCCTTCTGAAGGAGAGCCACCTATTCAGCCCGTCCAGCCTGCAGAGCCTGATGATGGCACTTTGGTGGGTCTCATCAGGTCCCTATTAGCTTCCCAAGATCGTCGCAGAGATGCCTTACACTAGGCGATGGCAGATGCTTTAACCAGATGAGGTCATCTGGATAACAACACGGCTAACAGCTTCAAGCGCTTGAACCCTCCCTTCTTCGACGGCAGTGAAGATACGATTGCTGCAGATGCATGGCTTCAGGACACCGAGGTGATTCTAGAAGCAGCCAGGACTCCAGAGAACGAAAAGGTGGCCGCGGTGCGCCTACAGCTATTGGATCTTCTCCGTAGCTGGTGGGCGGTATAGGCTGATGGATTAATGGCCCCTATTTTATGGGCAGTATTCAGGGATAGGTTCCAGACCAAGTATTTTGGTACTGTAGCTCTATACGATCTACAGACGAGGTTTACCAATTTGAAGCAGGTGGGTAGGACGGTCGATGGATAAGCGGCCGAGTTCTCCAGACTTAGTCGGTTTGCTCCTACCTTGGTGGCGACCGAGTTCGACAGAGCCCAGTGATTCTAGCAGGGGCTTCACTTGGAGATTCTCTTGGCGGTGGAGCAGTTTGAGCATCAGACTTTTGATACAGTATTGAGAGCAGCCCGAAGGCATGAGTATACCTCCCAGAGGATCGTGGATAGGACCGGAGGTCGGAAGCGATCTCATGGCCAGATGAATCAGTCATCAGCACCAGCCCCAGCAGCTAGAGCTTTGACCAATGGAGCTCCGAGGCGGGCGGCCTCAGTGACGTCGGTTCAGCATTCCACCCCGACGTACCCTCAGCAGCAGAAGCAGAAGCAGTCTTCCGCAGTAGAATGTTCACACTGCGGGAAGCCAGGGCATGTGGTGTCAGAGTGTCGCAGAGCACAGGGTTTGTGCTTGGTTTGTGGTATCCCGGACCACAGGGTTGGGAACTGCCCGAACAGGGAGAGTTCGTCAGTCTTCTCTAGTCCTCCAGTTAGAGGACCAGCACCAGTCCAGCAGCAGCAGCAACATCTACAGTACCCGCTCTCGAGGCCATTGCCGATGCATGCCCAGGCATTCCATTAGTAGAGACCGCAATAGTATGCCCAAGCCCAAGCCCTGATCCAGAGCAGATAGAGAAAATTTCAGCAGAGGGGACCCGCACCCAGAGGACATGGTCAAGTGCTGGCTTTGACCATGGAAGGAGAAGGAATAGCACCAGGTGAGGTAGTGGCAGGTTCTATTCTCGTCAACACCTTTCCAGCTTCAGTATTATTTGACTCTGGTGCATCGTATTCATTTATGTCTGCACGATTCACGATACGGATGGGATTGGAGCTCGAGTCATTATCAGTAAGGCTCAATATACTTACTGGTAATAGACTTATGGGAGTAGATAGAGTGTTTTCCTTATGTTGGATCGTAGTTAGCGGTAGAAAATTCCTCGCTAGATTGATAGAATTCCCGATGGCCGACTATGATGTGGTATTAGGGATGGATTGGCTGAGAGACCAGTATGCTAGGA
The DNA here is from genome assembly GCA_029216955.1 of Iris pallida. NCBI lineage: Eukaryota > Viridiplantae > Streptophyta > Magnoliopsida > Asparagales > Iridaceae > Iris > Iris pallida. Next base: position 22,695 of record JANAVB010010563.1, read on the forward strand.
TAGACTGCCACATTGGCAGGATTATTTTTAGCATTCCAGGCGAGCCGGAGTTTTCCTTCTTCCGAGACGAAGTTGAACCTTCTCCTCCCGTATTGCGGATGGCAGCAGCAGTAGTGTCGTTACCCCGAATAGTCGAGGAGTTTCTAGATGTTTTCCCAGAACAGCTTCCAGGGATGCCGCCAGAGCGAGAGATCGAGTTTACCATCGACTTGATTCCCGGAACAGCCTAAGTGTCAGAAAGAGTCTACAGGATGGCGCCGTCAGAGTTAGAGATATTGTACAAGATGATTGAAGAACTCAGAACCAAGAGATTCATTCATACTAGTGGATCGCCTTGGGGAGCCCCGATGCTTTTTGTGAAAAAGAAGGATGGTACGTCCAGATTATGTATTGACTATCGTACCTAGAACTCAGTGACAATCAAGAACAGATACCCTCTTCCGAGGATAGATGACTTGTTTGATCAACTCAAAGGGACGTCAGTATTTTTGAAGATTGACTTACGGTCAGGATACCATCAGATCAGAGTCAGAGAGCAGGACATCCCGAAGACAGCTTTTAGATCGAGATATGGGCATTGGGAGTTCCTTGTAATGCCATTTGGAGCCACCAATGCGCCGGCTGTATTCATCGACCTCATGAATCGTATCTTTATGCCTTACTTGGACTAGTTCGTGATTGTGTTCCTGGACGACATCCAGGTCTACAGCAAGAGTGAAGTGGAGCATGAGCAGCATCTCAGGGTTGTCCTCCAGATTCTTCGTGAGCACCAATTGTATGCTAAGTTTAGTAAATACGAGTTCTGGCTCGATCGCATTTCATACTTAGGTCATATCATCACCCGAGGAGGAGTTGAAGTGGAACCCCAGAAGATCGTGGCCATAGAATCATGGCTAGTACCTAGCACAGTTACAGAAGTTCGTAGCTTTCTTGGATTGGCCGGCTACTACCGGCGATTTGTTTCAGACTTTGCTCGGATTTCGGCGCCATTAACCCAGTTGACCTGCAAGGATATGCAGTTTGCTTAGACAGCAGAGTGCCACGATTCTTTTGAGAAATTGAAGCGAGGCTTGATCACGGCACCCATTCTCACGCTTCCAGATGGAATCGGGGGATTCTCACTATATTGTGATGCTTCAGGCAGAGGTTTAGGATGTGTTCTGATGCAGCATGGGAAGGTGATAGCTTATGCGTCACGTTAACTTCGTGATCATATGAGGAATTACCCAACCCATGACTTGGAGCTGGCAGCAGTAGTGTTTGCACTTAAGTTGTGGAGGCACTACCTATATGGAGATAGGGTGGAGATTTTCACCGACCACAAGACCCTGAAGTATGTGTTCACCCAGAAGGATCTTAACATGCGTCAGAGGAGATGGCTGGAGCTTCTTATGGATTATGATGTTAATTTACAGTATCATCCAGGGAAGGCCAATGTCGTAGCAGATACATTGAGCAGGAGAGCCGGAGTTTATCTTCTAACAGCGCAGCCAAAATTGTTAGCGGATCTTTAGATAATGGGCATAGAAGTTGTCCTTCCTACCAATGTGACCTTGATGGCCAGCATGCAAGTTTAGTCCACTATAGTCGAGAGGATCCGGATGGTGCAGTCAGCAGATTCCAAGCTTCACCGACTCAGAGCAGAGTATGAGGCAGGACGCAGACCAGAGTTATGTATCCATAATGATGGTACACTTCGACATAGTAAGCATCTTTGTGTACCCAACGGAGATATCAGACAGGAGATCATGGCAGGAGCTCACAGTTTGCAGTATTTCATTCATTCTGGTGGTACGAAGATGTACCGTGACATCCGACAGCACTTTTGGTGGAATGGTATGAAACAGGAGATTGCCCGGTTTGTCTCTCGGTGTTTGGTTTGCCAACAAGTCAAGACTGAACATCAGAGGTCAGCTGGACTTCTTCAGCCCTTGCGGATTCCAGAATGGAAATGGGAGCATATAACCATAGATTTCGTGACTGGATTACCTAGATCCCCAGCCGTTAGAGATGCTATCTGGGTTATAGTTGACCGGCTCACGAAGGTGGCTCACTTTCTCCCATTCAGGGTAGGTCAGTCGACGGCTCAGCTAGCAGAGATGTATCTCCGGCAGATCGTCAGGCTTTATGGTGTTCCAGTCAGTATCACCTCGGACAGAGATTCCAGATTTATATCGCACTTTTGGCATAGCCTACAAGAGAGTTTGGGGACTCGCCTCCAGTTCAGCTCAGCATATCACCCACAGACGGATGGCCAATCAGAACGCACGATCCAGACTCTCGAAGATATGTTGAGATCTTGTACACTCGACTTTGGTGGTTCATGGGAAGATCACCTGCACCTGGTGGAGTTCTCATATAACAACAGCTTCCAGGCCAGTATCTAGATGGCACCGTTCGAGGCCCTATATGGTAGAAAGTGCAGGTCTCCGCTAGCATGGGATGACGTTGGTGAGAGACAGATGCTCGATCCAGAACTTATTGCCCAGATAATCGAAGTGGTCAGGAGAATTCGGGATCATCTTCGCGTTGCTCAAGATCGCCAGCGTCATTGGGCCGATTCTCATCGGCGCCCTCTTGAGTTTTCTGTCGGCGACCATGTATTCCTGAGGATTTCGCCTAACCGTGGCGTCATTTGTTTCGGCGTACGAGGAAAGCTTAGTCCTAGGTATATAGGACCGTTCGATATCTTAGAACGAGTAGGAGATGTGTCCTATCGTCTCGCTCTTCCGTCGTCGCTAAGCGATGTGCATGACGTATTCCATGTATCCCGATTACGACGGTATATCCCGGATCTGAGTCATGTCCTTGATCATTCGGAATTGGTTGTTGGTACCAACCTTTCGTATGAGGAGAGGCCCGTATCCATATTGGACCGAAGAGAGAAGATACTCAAGAACAAGACTATCAAGTTAGTCCGTGTTGCTTGGGGTCATCACTCTTTGGGTGAGTCAACGTGGGAGCGTGAGGATGATATCCGATCACGATATCCCGACCTGTTTGACTCGTGAGGTATAATATCTTTCTTATGCCTCATGCCTTTGATTCCTTGCCTGCATAAATAATTGCTTGATTGCTTGACTAGTATAGCTTGCCTGTGATTAGTATAGCTTGTCCTTGCATCTCTAGCCTCTTGATTAAATTCCGAGGATGGAATTCTTTTAAGGTGGGTAGAATTGTAATGCATGTGGTTCGTATTACGTATTTTGGTATACGTGTACGTATCTTGACTCGTATTTCATGTCTCTTGGCTGGGTTCGATTAGGTTCAGCTTGATTTGGTTCGGTTTGGGTTAGAGTGCAAACTCCCACCTACTACCCCACTCCTTCCTTTATTAGCCGCCCAACTCTCTCTCTCTCTTCATTACTCTTCTTCATTTACTTCTTCTTCTTCTCCACCAACACTTCCTCACCTACCAGAAAGAGAGCTAGGCAAGTGTAACTTGCTTCATGAAGGTACTCCCATTTTGTTGTTCCATTCTCTTCTCCTCAAGATCCTAAGCCTCTTTTGTACTTAGTGTTTTCAAATTCTATGGCTCATTATACGTAGATCTAAGTTTCTAGTATTTTCGATCTTCTTGGTTTTGATCTACTAAAATAGCTTGTTTTTTTTTGAAAACTAAGAGTTCCATGTAGTAGGCCTCAGGATTATACACAAGTTTGGTTTTGGGATGGCCGGATTTCACCAAGTCCTGGCCGAGATGGAGTTTCCTCGAGTTCCGGAGCTTTTACGCATGTTTGACCTTGCCATAGGGAGAAGATATAGTTTTACGCACACGTATAACGTGCCAGCGTATTGTTCAGCCTTTTACGCTCACGTCTTAATATGTTCGCGTAGTGCCCCTTTACGCTCACGCATCGCGTGCCATGGGTACTCGTTTTACGATGAACTAATCGATTTTACGCTTGGGACTCTCCCACTCGCGTAAAATCGAGCTAGCGTAAAATCCCTAGCTCAAGCCGGCTCTCACAAGGGTAGAGCTGCCGATTGTTCCTCGCGTAAAGCTTCCCTCGCGTAAAGCTTTGATCGAGAGTCGGCGAGCGTAAAACTCGACGAGCGTAAAACTCGACGAGCGTAAAACCCGGCGAGGAAAATCCTACCCATATGTATCCTTGCTCGAGCCACCTTACGCTTAAGGCCCCTCGGTCTAGCGTAGTGATACGCACGTAGAGAATTGAGTCCCTATGGCGTACACCTTTACATATACATATATATATTGACATGATAATCACGAATTTATTTAATATGTTTGGAAATAATAATTGGACATGGCATGGTATAAAAAGTATACTTGACATGATTATCTCGAATTGCTCTTGCGACGGCTAACATGACACGACATGACCTAACAAGAATGATTAACCTGGACATCGTGGACGATTGTGTTTGTACAAATAAACCAGTACTGTCTTGCATCATGTCTAGGACAGGGACCCCTGAATACCACGGTTAGGGACTTCTACTGAAATTGAATAAGCTAATTAACTAGAATAATTCAGTAGACATGAAGAGATTCCCAGCTACAGGCAATCTCGTTATCTGGGCGCATTCAGTGGACTTGTAGCCTACCGACGAGTAGGGCACAATTCCAGCACACAGTCACGTGTTGCATTCTTCATAAATGAACATTCGACCTGGATAACTGGATGGTCTGCAGGGCTTGTGGCTGTTAGGATAAACTTATTGCATCTTGCTAGTAACTAGGCCTGTGATAACCCTTGTTAGTTAAAAGTATCAAGCCGTACTCATTTCTTGGCCGTGATTGATTGGATGGAATTTAGCCCAGCTTAGTCTTGCCCTGATCCTGTGCAAGATTGTTACATGACGGGATCATTTATGCTTGCCTTAACAATAACGATCGGGGGTCCAGTTCTGTTCAGGCGAAGGGTTACAACACCGGTCCTTGTTTGGTTTAAAAGTTGTAACCTGGCTCCCGGAGCAGTTCTGTGTCCTTTCTTCGTTATTGTCTTATTGCAACCCTATGACATGTTCGTCATGTTTTACCTTACCTTAATACCATGACTATTTATGCTTACCTTGACAATAATGATCGAGGTCCAGTTCTGTTCAGGCGAAGGGTTACAACTCCGATCCTTATTTGGTTTAAGAGTTGTAACCTGGCTCCCGGAGCAGTTCTATGTCTTCTCCTCGTTGTTTTCCTATTTGCCTCCTGTGTCATGCTTGCCCTATTTTACAAGAATATGACATGAAATGGTTACCTATGATTGCCTTAACAATAAAGATCAGGGGCAAGGTTCTGTTCAGGCGAAGGGTTACAACTCCGGTCCTTGTTTGGTTTAAGAGTTATAACCTGGCTTCCGGAGCAGTTCCTTATCCTCTTTTCGTTTATTGTTTTATTTTACCCAATGCCAATACTAATCATGTTTTACTTACAATAGTATTTGAGACGGGTTTCTACTCAGGTGAAGGGCTGCAACCCCGGTCCTTATTTGGTTTAAGGGTTGTGACCTGGCTACTTGAATGGTTTCCTCGTACTTAGTTTACTGTTGTTATCTCTATTATTATTAAGTTTTTTATTATTATTACTTATCTTTAATACTCTATTGTGATATGCTGGTTTTAGTTTTTAAGTGAAGCCTTCTTTGTGGCACTTGCTCTTTCTGGGGTCTGACCCAGCTGGTTTTGCATGGCCAGATATCGGAACAGCTCCTGAGGATCTACCTGTCTTCCAGCCAGATGGTGGCCACCAGGCGTAACCCTGGCAACGAGTGGGTTCCTTTGTCCTCACACTTATTTGTAAAATTATTCTTTTGAGGCTTTTAGTCGGCGAGCACGTATTAGTTCGTATTGCACCTTATTTACTGTCTGCCTACGAGCTGTAACATGATTGACGGATCCTAGGGTTGATCATGTATGACTAAACTCTTGCTAGTCCTGACATTTTGTAACGACTAGCTTCATGATCAGCTGAATATGTAATATTTGGGACGCCTTACTATTGTATATTTGGTGATCTTACATCTTGTATCACTTACTTACTTGCTTGTGATTGAGACAATTGGCTTGTTCATGACCATAGGAGACTGTTGGCTTGTAGTTAAACCCTTATGTATCTAGACAGCCGTAACCGTATAGCGAGGTGGGTTACACTTCAATATACGTAGCTGGCTATGTACGCCCCCGCTCTCCAGTATTCTGGTTCTGGGGCGTTACAGAATTGAACCACCCGATGGCTAGAAAATAAACCAACTCAGGTCGAACCCAAATGCAAAGCAAAAATTAAAATGCTGGAAGTAAAATGCAAAAAATTTATTAGCGTGAAATTAAAAGAAATTAAATACAGGACAATACATGATAAATATTAAATAAAAATATTCCAGCAGTACATGTATTTAAAATACGTATTCCGAGAACGGAAAGTGACATCTCTACCATCCTTAGAAAAATTTCGTCTTCGAAATTTCAATTCCAAGCAGGATAGAAACATCGGAACTAAACTAATCTAAGTACAAGAAATTTGAGTAAGCAATCATTCTACAATGCTAACAGTAAGTAAAATGTCCATGTTTAACAATCCACGACTTCAAGCAATTCTACCCATAAGGTGACAAGCATGAGAAGTTTGAGATAATCAAGGTATACCAAAAAAATATACCTTGTGAGTCAAACAGGTGCGGATACTGTGATCGGATGTCATCCTCATGTTCCCACGTTGACTCCCCTAAAGAGTGATGACCCCAAGCAACCCGGACAAGGCTAATTGTTTGGTTCTTGAGTATCTTCTCTCTTCGGTCCAAAATAGACACATGCTGTTCCTCGTAAGACAGGTTGGTACCAACAACCAGTTCAGAATGGTCGATGATATGGCTTGGGTCCAATACATACCTACGCAACTGAGATACATGAAACACGTCATGCACCTATCATAACGAAGGTGGAAGAGATAAACGATAAGCGACATCGCCTATCCTATCAAGGATAACAAATGGGCCCACGTATCGCGGACTCAACTTCCCGCAAACGCCAAATCTAATGAACATACAGGTAGGTGAGATCCGTATGAACACGTGGTCCCCAACAGAAAACAACGATGCTGGTCCGCCCAATGACGATGCCGATCTTACGCAACTCGAAGTTGCTCTCTAATTTCCTTAACCACTTCAACTGTTTGGATAATCATTTCTGGGCCTAGCATCTTCCTCTCCCCGATATCATCCCATGCTAGTGGCGACCTAAACTTCGTACCATATAGTACTTCAAATGGCGCCATCTGGATGCTGGCTTGATAACTGTTGTTGTACGAGAACTCAACTAAGTGCAGGTGGCTCTCCCAAGATCCTTCAAAATCTAGGGTGTAAGCTCGCAACATATCCTATAAAGTCTGAATTGTTCTTTCTGATTGCCCGTCCGTCTGTGGATGGTAAGCCGTACTAAATCTTAATTTAGTACCCAAACTATGATGTAAACTCTTCCAGAAATACAATGTAAAGCGGGTATCTCCGTCTGACACAATACTGACAGGGACTCCATGCTGCCTGACTATCTGCTACATATATAACTTCGCTAATTTTTCTGTAGATTGCCCTAGTCTAAAAGGAAGAAAGTATGCCACCTTTGTAAGCCGATCTACTATCACCCAAATAGCATCTTTACCACTTGGCGATCTCGGTAAACCGGTCACAAAGTCCATTGTGATGTGTTCCCACTTCCATTCTGGAATAGGAAGCGGTTGCAATAATCCAGCTGGCCTCTTCTGCACTGCCTTCACTTGCTGACATCCAAGCAACGGGAAACAAATCTAGCTATCTCTCTCTTCATTCCGTTCCACCAGAAGTGCTGCTTGATATCTTGGTACATCTTGGTCCCTCCAAGGTATATAGAATACTGAGAACTGTGAGCTTCTGTCATAACCTCATGTTTGATATCTCCATTAGGCACACATAGACGTGATCCAAACCTAAGTGTACCATCTTCATGGATTTGCATCTCCTTTCTGAGTCCTGACTCACATTCTGTCTTGAGCTTCTGAATCCTTGGGTCCTGTGCCTAAGCTGCCTTGATCCTGTCTACCAAGTCGGATTGAACTTGTAGGCTTGCCAGAATTCCTACATCACTAGGAAGTATAACTTCGATGCCCATCTCCTGAAGGTCTTCTAAGATATGCTTCTGCGTGGTTAGCATAAATGCGCCGCCTCTCCTGCTGAGAGCATCTGCTACCATATTTGCCTTGCCTGGATGATACTAAAGCTCCACGTCATAATCCTTGATCAACTCCAACCATCTTCTCTGCCTCATGTTCAGTTCCTTCTGAGTAAAGATGTACTTCAGACTTTTGTGGTCTGTGTACATGTCCATAGCTTCAAAGCGAATACTACTGCCGCCAAATCCAAGTCATGGGTTGGATAATTCTTCTCGTGGTCCCGAAGGTGCCTAGATGCATATGCTATCACCTTCTCATGTTGCATGAGGACGCACCCAAGTCCTTTACCTGACGCATCACAATATACAGTAAAACCTTCGGGTCCAACTAGCAATGGAAGAATAGGCGCTGATATCAACTTCTACTTCAAAGTCTCAAATGATGTCTGGCATTCTGCGGACCAGACGAATGGTACGTCCTTCCGTGTCAAACGGGTCATGGGTACTGAAAGTCTCGCAAAGTCTGATACGAACCATCTGTAATAACCTGCCAATCCCAAGAAACTCCGCACGTCAGCTACGGTCTTGGGTACTGGCCAACTCTCTACTGCTTCTACTTTCTTGGGATCCACTGCTACTCCAGCTCCTGATATGATATGTCCCAAAAATAAAATATGATCCGTCCAAAACTCACACTTGATGAGCTTGTGTCGCTACCACATTTCTGGTTTGAGGGTATTTTTGTCATTTTTGAATAAATTGAATTTAATATATTTTATTAGGAATTTAAAATAATTTATTTGAATGGTGTGATTTAAATACTAGTTTATTTATTGCTATATGGTTTTGGTTAGCCTAACCTAGATTGGACCTAACCTAGATTAGCCATAGCTAGCCTAGTTAGCCACATTGAGTTTAGTTAGTATTGAATAGTGGTTTGAGTCATTTTTAGCTAAGTGGGTGGTTTGCAACTTAATTAGGAAAGAGCCCTAGATTTTAGGCCACTCATTAGCCTTGATTTATTGCTAGCCCATAGATGCAACCTAAAAACCCTAACCCTAGCTAAAGTGGCCAGCCAAGAGCCTCCTTGCCTATATAATATCTCTTTAGAAATTAGTGCCTCCTTCCATTATTCTATCATTTTTCCCTAAGAACAAGGTGAGCCTACACTTCTTTTCTCCATAGATTAATCAACAGAGCTCTATTTTCATTGGAATTTCTTCCATAATATTCTAATCACTGTTCTCTAACTATTTGTGGAGTCAAATCACAGGATTGAATCAATTTGGAGAAGTTGGGTGGCTTTTGGAGATCCCCTTTGAAGAAGTTTTTGTGTTGAAGAACACACATAGGTATATTTCTATTCCACCATTAAAATTAGGATTTCTTTGCATAAACACCTAACCCTAGGTGTCCTGGTCCTGTAGGAATAGAGTTTGTCCAATTTCGTGTCCTATACGTGTCCGTATCGGACACGTATCATTGTGGTGCGCAGGTGTTCGACGAAATGCCATAGTGGGCATTTCGATCGATATTTGGAAAAGTATTTGAATAGGAAGTTGAGTTTTGATGTCGCTTACACATTTTTGGTGGACTGAGGTGTTTTCTGTGTCGTGTCGTGTCGATTGGGACACGTGCACGCACGGGGTACACCACGCGCACGCGCGGGTAGCCTTCCCCTGCTATCAGCGTGCTCGTGCTCAGTGTACAGAGCACGTAGACACGTGTGGCTGGACATGAAGCAAGGGGCAGTGACTGTCGTGTCATCTCCAAGGTTTTGTATCCTAAGGATGCGTGTCGAGTACATACGGACACGTGCACTGGACACGCGCACCAGTCGACTGACCAGATCTGTGTGTATTGGGTTTGCGTGTGTTGTGGACACGTTCGTGTCATATGTTTGGACACAATAGTAGATGTATGACACGAACACATGATTGTTATTAAATACCAACCCTTAATCCATTTGTTAATTGCTATTTAAATGTTGAAATATCAGTGAGTTATTCACTGTTTTTTCTATTTCGATTTGCATTTAAATATTGATATCATGAAAATAAATATGGTTTAGTTTCTATTACATTAGATATCATGTTTAGGTTTGTAAGAGTTCATTGTTTTGTGTGAATTGATGAATGAGAGTTCAATTTCATTTGGTTTTGCAAGTTCATTGATACACATTTGGTTTTGGCATTTGAACCCAGATTTCCAAAACTGAGATCCATTTAGTATTCCTAATGTTCTAATATATCATAATCTCAGTTTCACATTCATTTCGAATGGGCATTTGTTTTGGGTTGCATCAACTAGTAATGAAGACCACTGTTCAAATCTGAATTCCTGAGACACAGGGAATGGGAAATCATTGACCCATTGAATGATTTCCTATTTTATGTCAATAAATATCCCGAGATTCCAATCTCAGTAAGGGTTCTTCATGAGCTGAGCACATTATCACATGTTACTGTTGTGTAATCCCGAGTACACTGAGAACACATGCTTCATTGTTTTGTTTCTCACATTATTGTAAAACCTGAACATAATAGCACTTACTGCCATACCAAACCTGAGATATAGGAATTGGTTCACTGTCAACCTAGGAACTAATTCCTTTTCCATTTCAAACTGATTGGGTTCCTTCCCATTTAACATTGGTTCTGATTTCCTTCACTGGAAAACACAGGTTCCTACCTACACACACTGGAACACACACTGTTCTAATTTTTCCTTACTGTTTCCCTGTCACACATAGATTTCCTGTGAACTCTTAACACACACACATTTCCTATCACCCTGAGCCACAATTCCCTCACACATGACACTCATTACTGTCACACTGTTTTTCCACATTCACTCACACACAGGCAACACACATATCCCTATATGTGACACCCTATCCTAATTATTCCCTGTACACACACACAAAATCTGAGATAACCTTGCATCTATACACACATGTTGCACACTGATTTCAGTCCTCATTAGCACACACACACACACACATTGCCATGATATGTCATTTCCCTCTCTCTATGTGTGTGTATATTTTTTTTTTCTATGTGTGTGTGTGTGTGTGTATATATATATATATATATATATATATATATATATATATATATATATATATATATATATATGTGGGTAAATAGTTATAATAGCCTATGTGTAAATGTGCAGTGTAATGTCAATATGGCATTGTCTTATACAGTGTATATGAATAATGATATGTGATGTGTGAATGGTAGAGTAAGATGTGGAATTTCTATATGTGTAGTAGCTAATGATTAGGCATTTCTTGGGTATATGTGAATAGTGATATATATATATATATATATACATATATTCTATATATGGTATTTGGCCTTTGGTGTGTTGTTAGACTAGATAGACTTGTTTAGTCTTGATTAGGCCTAGAATAGACTTGTTAGACCTAGTTTGACCATAGTTAACCTAGTTTGACTTCTAGGGTTGACTAGAGTTGACCAAGAGTTGACTTCGATCTAGATTGACCTAGAATCATGTAGAATGCATAGTAGAACTTCATGTTACCATTTTAGACTTGTTGTGACCTGTGCTGTTCTGAATAGGAGCCAGATACCACTCCTCGGACAGTACTTTCATCTTGGACACTCAGATACCAGGTGAGTACATTCTCTGATCATTTCATATCCTGTTTAGAATTATTTTCCTGCTTTAAATTACTTTACTTGATACTGTCACGTTGGTCACACGGATTAGTACTATATGGATCCCTTCTTGAGATGTTATCCCCTCAGGAGCATCGAATACTACATGTTCTGTGCGTTTCACTTACATGGTGTATCACTATGCTTCACGGTTCATTGATCACTTGTGACATGTACTCTCATGATCACAGAGTCTTCTTTGAATCACCCATTTATGGACATTCCCAGATCACCGATTTATGGGCTTACCATGTATCACCCCTTGTGGGCCGTTATATGGAATCATAACATAACCTGGCTGGATCCTTGTGTATTGATTGGGGGTACGGGGGAGTAGAAGTAGACATGTGAATAATATCCAATTAGTGTAGTTCCCAGATCACTCCATAGTATAGTTCCCAGAATCTTCTATGCCATTCACATGTTTATATTGTACTATGACTCACTAGCCACTGATAGTTCTCTATTTATAGTATATATTTCTATTACAGCTTTCTCTGTTTACATCCTGTACTTCTTTCAGTTCTTGTATCTTACTTTACTGCATGATTATATTTTTTAACCTGCTATGATCTGTTGAGATGTATTGTACTCGCTCATGTCCTGACTGGACCTGTTGAAAATATTACAGAGGACGAGGAGGAGGCCGGTGTGGATACCTTTTACGGTGCTACCTTAGATGAGATGTTGGACCTGGACCAGCAGCAGGTCCCACTAGCAGTGGATGACACACCTCTAGACTAAGATGTTTTCATTTACATTACTCTCTGGATGATTGTATATATTTGATACTTGGGATATGTATTATCTTAGACACTTAGACTCTCTGTTTGTACTTGTGGATAGACTCTCTGTTTGTACTTGTGAATTTCCTTTCCTTTCAGCAATTTTTATCTATCTATCTTCTATCTTATCTTCTTCTTCCTTAGTTGTAATTGAGTTTACATTCTGCTATGTCACCCCAATTCGGAGAGTATAAACTGTTTAGACTTATACTGTTAGCTGCATTGAGACCTAGGACAGCGTTCTACCTTCGACATTGCGGGATAGGCTAGGCGTTGTAACGTTCTTATACCCTCACAGTTGGTGCGGGTCGTGACAGCTTGGCATACAACTGGTTCTCTCTCAGAACCTGTAACACTTTTCTGAGGTGATCTTCATGCTCTTCTTCACTAGCTGAGTATACAAGAATGTCGTCGAGAAACGCAACGACAAATTGGTCTAAGTATGGCATAAAGATGCGGTTTATCAAGTCCATAAATATTGCTGGAGCATTGGTCAAACCAAACGACATTACCAAGAACTCATAATGCCCATACTTCGACCTGAATGCTGTCTTAGGAATATCCTTCTTCCGAACCCTCACTTGATGATACCCTGAACGAAGATCTATCTTGGAGAAAACTCTAGCTCTGCTTAAATGATCAAACAAGTCGTCGTTCCTGGGTAGTGGGTACTTGTTCTTTACTGTTGCCACGTTAATCTTCCTGTAGTCAATGCACAATCTGGATGATCCATCCTTCTTCCCCACAAGTACCACTGGTGCTGCCCATGGTGATATGCTAGCTTGGATGAACTTCTTCTCCTTCAGTTCCTCTATGTGCTGATATACCTTGGCCTGCTCTGAATTCGCCATTCTGTAAACTCGATTTGATATCGGTTTAGTTCTAGGTACCAATTCTATACTAAACTTAATATCTCTAACCGGTGGTAGACCTGGAAGTTCTTCGAAAAATACGTCTAGAAACTCTTCAACTACCTTAGGAACTAGAACTTCTTTCATTATCGTTACTACTCCATGCTCTTGTTGAGTTGCCACTGATCTGACTAGGGTGAACCGCTTCATGCCTAGAATATCAAAAGATACACTCCCTCTACGACAATCTATTATCGCATGACTGTCTTTCAGCCAGTCCTTGCCTAAGATAACGTCAAAATTTCCAACAGAAAATTCTATCAACCGGACGGGTAGGAAATGCCAGCAAAATACAACGCTACATGCTAGAATAACTCTACTAACTCTTACGAGCCCATTACCAATGAGTATATTCAACCTCCCTGGCAATGCCTCAAACTCTATTCCTAGCCATGTCGTAAATTGTGTAGATATAAATGAGTGTGATGCTCCCGAATCAAACAATGCTACTGCGGGATATGAGGTGATGAGAATGTTACCTGCCACATTATCTTCCGATGCCAATGCCTCTTTCAAGGACAGAGTGAATGCCTGCCCTCGATCTCCTTGTTGGTTCCCATGTTGCGGCCTAGCCTGGGGCTGTTGCTGGCCCCTGCCTTGATGATGCTGGGGTGGTCTATGCTGTTTTTGCTGTATCGGAGGTCCCTGCTGCCGAAACATCTGAGCTTGTGACATGAACGGGCGCTGTGCCAACGGTCTTACTTCTACCGCGGGTCCTCGATACTGTTCTGCCTCTGGTGCTGGCGGAGCAGGAAATTGTTGCACTGGTCCTCCTAACCTCGAATTCATAGGACATGTGGAAACCCGATGATATGGATTTCCACATATCAAACACAGTCCGTTCAATGTCCGACACACATCCCTTGTGTGCCCTACCTTCCCACAATAAGTACAGTCCGCTGGGGGTTGCTGGTTCTTCTTCTTATGCTGTTGCTGCTGCCTTGGTAGTGGTACTGGCCCTCGCATTGCCATATCGTGAATGCGAATGCCAAAGGATGGTACTGTTGTTCGGGGCGCTACTCCCCCTCCTCCTTCAATCTGACTGTGAGATCTCTTCTGACCTCCAGTCCTTGCTGTTAGCCTCTGAATAGTGATCTCATGCCTTCGGGTTGCCGTCAATACCTCATCAAAAGTCTGGTAATTGTGCCCCTCTATCAATTGCAAGAGCTCAAGATGAAACCCTTGCTGAAATCTCATAGACCTCTGGCTCTCTGTTGCTACCATCTCTGGGCGAACCTACTCAATCTGCAGAACTCCGATGGATAAGCATCTACTGTCTTGCCGTCCTGCTTGAGGCTGATAAACTTCTGTTATAGCTCAAACTGCGCCACAACTCTATAGTACATGGTCTTGAATCTTGCAGTAAAATTGTCCCAAGCAACAGGACGTCTGATGCCCACTTCCTCTGATTCCCACCAATCACGTTCGAGATCCTGAAGTAACAACTTCACCTGATCCACACGTTCTTCTGCCGGTACCTTAGCGGCTGTCAAAATAGCCTCAATATCCTTAAGCCAGGCATCTGCTGAGATGGCATCTTTCGTGCCCTCAAAACGGCGGGGGTTGTACTTGCAAAACCTGGTTGATGCTCCTGAATCTGTCCTCGTCCCTCGTTCTAAAGCCACCTGGAACCCTTGGTTGAGTAGTACGTTCTGCTCCTGCAACTGAGCGTGCATGCGCTGCTGGGCTAACATCTGATGTTGCTGAGTAGCCATCATCCCTCTCATGATCTCCAGAAGGGTTGGTGTATCTACTTCCACAGTGGTGGGTAGAACTATATGCGGTATTGGAACCTCCGGATACTACGGTCCAACTGCTGGTTCTACTATTATTTCTTCTTGGATAGTCTCATGGGGTAGTACTGGCCCTTGTTGCTGCTCAACAGGGTCTCGTTGTTCATGTTGCCCTTGTTGCTGTCCGGTCCTGGCAGATGCGGACGAGATGCCCCTAAGAAAAGGGACAAGAGAATAATCAAACGACCGGACATGAAGGATCAATAAAGTCGAAGGATACCAGAATGTCAAGCTAGAATTGAGAGTAACAAATAATGAGATCAAGGGAAAACAGGTATGATTGAGACATCCTATAAAATACCTCACAAGTCTGAAATAGACCTGTATGGGCCACCACTAAAACCTTGTCACGCCCCAGAACCAGAATACTGGAGAGCGGGGGAATGACTCAGCCAACTACGTATTACGGGTAGATGAATACTGTATAATATGATCAATACTGTCTAAAAGACGGGGGGTGCATACTACATGAAAGTCTCGCTATGGTCACTTCATGTCTATTGTCTCAATCATTCAAACAAGAAACAGTAATAGAGAACATGTAAGATAAAGCAGTAAGGTGTCCCAAAACGCTCAGTCAAAATGTTCTTGATATCTGGCTTTACAAAATATAGCCAGATAATGTAGCAAAGTATACATAATTTTTATCAGCTGCAGCCTGACTTAGTTACAATTATGTGAAAGTAAGTACAAGACGATCCGACTAACATGTCGATGCCAAACGGCAAGTATAAAGTAAATAACAAACGAGCGGAGAAGTAAGGAACCCACTTGAGTCCTCCTGCGATCATTCCTCTAGTATTGACCATCTTGGAGGTGGAAGTAAGCTGAGTCCTCGGGGACCGGCTCTAAATCTGGCCATACAAAATCAGAGAGGTTAGACCTCTAATAGCAAGTACCGTAAGGGAGCACGATATGAGAAATAAAAACCATTAGTAAGAGAATATGATATATAGATCTCTGCTGCTACTGGGATTCACATTACATCACGACACTTCGAACCAACCTCCCAACCAAACAAGGACAGAAGTTGGCCCGTCATGTCCTGACATTCTGACCATCTCAGTTAGTCAACTGAGTAGATACAATACACAAACAAGTCAACTTAAACGGCCATACAACTACTACGGCTTGCTACTGTGAGTTTCAAGTTATCCTGGAATTATGCAATAGGGATTCCTTAGTTCTTACTATGTGCAAACAAGGCTAGTCTATCCAGTCAATCAATTGCGCCAATCATGAATTAGACGAGTCCCAGCGGGACGCCCATCATCAATATACAATATAAAATAAATAATATAAGCAGATACCGCTTCCTGTCCGTGTGGCAGATTTGCAGTATCTGTGGGAACCAGCCGGCCTGTCGGCACTAATAGTCCCAAATAGGGCTGCCATATAAGAACTCGGGAATCCATCCTCTCCACGCAATCATTATTTTATTTAACTTAATCGCCTCTATGTTAAGTGAAATCCCATACCGTGGATCATGGTCATTCATAATGAGTATTTTTGTACGGGGTACTGTATGCACAACTCTACAACGATACTCGTATGGTTAGGTTGTAGGTCTTATATAGCGTAATGCAATAATCAAAACTAACCACGGAATAATCATGCCTTGACCATAAAGTACACATACTACTTTTATAAAATAAATAAATAAATAAATAAATTATAGCCTGTATGTGCCTGTATGCCAATGTTTGGGATCAGCCAGTCGATTACAATAGTTCATAGTTAATATGAACGTGTCTCATTCATTCAATTCAATAAGACGACTAGCCAGTCTCTTAGTTCCAATTAGGAACGCATGATCAATTATTTAATCAAGATATCAATCAATGTTAATTAATGTCAAGATAAAAATTAATGTTAATAAATGCCAAGAAAATGAATCAATGTCAATTTGGGACAAGAATCAGCCAAAAGGCATTAGGGCCAGAGTTCATGCGACCAGAAAATTATTGGTTCATGCGGCTCAAGATAATTTATTCTATGCGGCTGAACTGTGGCAAGGAGAATAATCTTATGCGGCTAGCGGCAAACAGAAGTATATGCGGCTGCTAAAGCCATGCGGCTGAAAAAGTGCCATACGGCCCGGATTGCCCAGACGGCCAGGCTGCTCATGCGGCTGGGGATGGTAAATCACATGCGGCTGAAATAACAAAGCCTATGCGGCTGATAATATGCATATGCGGTTCGGGATATGGAAGTCACATACGACTGGGAATCACCGAGCCTATGCGGCTGAGATGTCACGGCTGGAAAACTGAGCTTTATGCGGCTGGAAAAGTAAGCGCTTATGCGGCTGGATGAGTACATGTGGCTGGACTAATACATGCGGCTAAGAAACTAACAAATCATGCGACCAGGAACGGGAAGTTTCATGCGGCAAGATTTAACAAAGCCTTATGCGTCTGAGAGATCATGTGTTCATGCGGCTCGAAAATGCGACACGTTCATGCGGTCGAGAAATAAATGGTTCATGCGGCCAGAAAGCGCCATGCGACTGGGGAATGCCATGCGGCCAAGGAAGACTTGTTGTATGAAAACTCATGCGGTCAAGCACTGTTCTTCTTCTCCACTTTTCTGAGAACAGAACCATGGAAGCCATTGCTACCAAGCTCCCTAAATCCTTCATTCTAAGTCCAAATATGGATTTCCATAGGTTAAAATACGGTAGAACGAATTTCTCTACAATATGGAACCATCAAAACCTGAGAAATAACAAAGTTACTAGATCAAAACCTAAGAAATCTGAAAATACATTAAACTTAGATCTACTTGAGATGAGCCATGGAAATTGAAAATGCTAAGTACTAAAGTATCTAAGAATCTTGAGAGGAAGATAATAGAACAACAAAAATGGAGATCCATCAAGAAGCAAGTTGGCACTTGCCTATGCGGCTAGATAGGTGGGGAGAGTTTATGAGGAAGAAGAAAAGTAATTGTGAAGTAATATAGAGAGAGAAAGGGAATGGGGCTTTAAATGAAGAGTGGTGGTAGGTGGGGAATTGAACCACCCGATGGCTGGAAAATAAACCAACTCAGGCCGAATCCAAAAGCAAAGCAAAAATTAAAATGCTGGAAGTAAATGCAAAAAATTAATTAGCATAAAATTAAAGGAATTTAAATACAGGATAATACATGATAAATATTAAATAAATATATTCCAGCAGTACATATATTTAAAATACGTATTTTGAGAACGGAAAGTGACATCTCTACCATCCTTAGAAAAATTCCGTCCTCGAAATTTCAATTCCAAGCAGGATAGAAACATCGGAACTAAAATAATCTAAGTACAAGCAATTTGAGTAAGCAATCATTCTACAATGCTAACAGTAAGTAACATGTCCATGTTTAACAATCCACGACTTCAAGCAATTTTACCCATAAGGTGACAAGCAAGAGAAGTGGAGATAATCAAGGTATACCGAAAGAAATATACCTTGTGAGTCAAACAGGTGCGGATACCGTGATCGGATGCCATCCTCACGTTCCCACGTTCACTCCCCTAAAGAGTAATGACCCCAAGCAACCCGGACAAGGCTAATTATTCGGTTCTTGAGTATCTTCTCTCTTCGGTCCAAAATAGGCACAGGCTGTTCCTCGTAAGACAAGTTGGTACCAACAACCAGTTCCGAATGATCGAGGATATGGCTTGGGTCCGATACATACCTACGCAACTGAGATACATGAAATACGTCATGCACCTCTCGTAACGAAGGTGGAAGGGATAAACGATAAGCGACATCGCCTATCTTATCAAGGATAACAAATGGCCCACGTATCGCGGACTCAACTTCCCGCGAATGCCAAATCTAATGACCACACGGGTCGGTGAGATCCGTATGAACACGTGGTCCCCAATAGAAAACTACGATGCTGGTCTGCCCAATGACGATGTCAATCTTGCGCAACTCGAAGTCGCTCTCTAATTCCCTTAACCACTTCAACTGTTTGGACAATCATTTTTGGGCCTAGCATCTTTCTCTTCCCGATATCATCCCATGCTAGTGGCGACCTAAACTTCTTACCATATAGTGCTTCAAATGGCGCCATCTGGATGCTGGCTTGATAATGTTGTTGTACGAGAACTCGACTATGTGCAAGGCTCTCCCAAGATCCTTCAAAATCTTGGGTGCAAGCTCGCAACATATCCTCTAAAGTCTGAATTGTTCTTTCTGATTGCCCGTCTGTCTGTGGATGTGTCACGACCCGCTCCCGAATAATCGGATACGAGTCGGACACGCCCAGCCTTCGTCGTTGGACACGACGAAGTAAGCTGTACAATACTAAGGAAAACTCAAAGTCACAATGTAATGTAAACCAAAACACAGCTTTTATAAACGTCCCAGAAATCACCAATATCCATCAAGTGTTTAAAATACAAACTCAGCCGGAGACAAATCCGGTCCAAAAGAAATAATATACAATAATAAATCTCTAAGATACAATCTCCAGGAAAATAAACGGAAATAAATATAAAGCTGCAATATCCAAGCAATCACCAGCTTCATGTAATCTCCCACTCACCTGCAACGATCCTATCAGGAAAAGAGCAAAGTACAACCCTGACTAGACAATATACAATGTAAACTGTAATCCAGAGTACAAGGTGAAACAGGAATACCAGAAAACTAGAACATGAAATGAAACTGAAACTGCGGTACCAGAAATGAAATGTAAAACTGCAGGCAATGGATGACAATCAAGATGCTAGACAATGAACACGGCTATCAATGTACAAGGCAATCAATCAATCAATCAATCAATATGCAATTGTGACCATTTTGAAATATTAAAACTAATGTGTGACCGGCTTAGGAGCAATCAATCAATCAATGATGCAATGAGTCAATGAGTCAATTCTACAAGGTCCGGCTTCATCGTACGTGACGTGTACGATTAGGCTATCTTCAATACCTATGTTGGGTGTGGTCACACAAAAGCTAATATTTCCCCCAATCCCGCAATGAACAATGACGCACAAGCAATGAACAATGGAACAAGACAATCGTGTGTAATTCGTGTCCGATATGAGAACATGGCACATGAAGGTAAGACAGAAAACAAGGTACAAGTCAAGTCAGTGTACTTGCCTCGATTTTGTTGCACGAGATTAGTACTGCATGGTTGCAATGATTCACCTGTTAATTTTGTACAAGTTATTTAGTGTTTTGAAATAATGACATTAGCTAACTAATTTTTAGAAAATATATAGGTTTTATAAATTTAGTCACAAAAACCTTTATAGGAAATTATTAAATTATCAATATTTAACTAATCATTAAACTAAATTTACTAATAATATTTAGAAAACATAATAGTTTTAATTTCCATAAACACTAAATGAAAAATATAAAATATGATATTTATATATGCTAATAAACAAGGTAGCAATTAATTATTTTTGGAAATATAATATAATAAAAAATGATAGCAAAATGAAACTTAATAATTTCTTGTAAAAATTATGCTAACAATATTTATTATAGGCACTAAACATTAATATAAAGTCTTTAAAGAATTAATATAACTATGAATAATCAAGAGCCCAAAATCCCAGCCCGATCAAGCCCAGTCCTAAACTTAACAATTAAACCTTAATATTTTTAACCCAAACAGCTCACTGAATCCAGCTCTGCCCAGCTCCTCACCCAGCCAACTGGCCCAGCCCCCACTGGATTAAATCCACTGTTAAATTAAATAAAAAAATCGACAGTTTAATCCAGCCCATACTCTAAGCCCAAGCCTAAGGCCCAGAACCCAGCCCAACCCTAAACTTATATCTCTGATAACTAAAGAATTTAACCTAATATTCTTATCTCAAACAGCCCAATCGAACGCCCATATACCCGGCCCACCACTCTCAGATATTAACCCATACCTTCTCTCTCCTCCCATTCGTCTAATCCGAAAATCCAGAAGCCAGCAGAAGAGTCGAGAGCTCTCGTCTTCTCCGACGAGACTCCGGCGAAGACTCGGCCTCTCCGGCAACTCCGGCGACTCCGGAGAGAGATCCCCCTCCGTCTTCTTCAACCTCTAGCCCGAGAAACCCTAACCTAAAGCTTCCTCTATGGCCACAGCCTCCTCTCCAGTCCACAGTCACAAACCCTAACCCTAAGCTCAACCTCTTCTCATCTTCTTAGATCCTGAAACCCTAACCCTAGTGTTTCCCTCCACATCGTCTTCTCCGCTCGGAAAACCTAGGTCTTCTTCCCCAGACTCTTCCCAGACCTACTCCGACTCTACCATGGCCGGAAAACCCTAGCTCGAAACCCTAACCTCTTCGTCTTCTTCCCCATAGCTAGGAACCTTAGCCTAGGTTCATTCTCCACCATGGCCGGAGCTTCCCTCGCCTGAACCCTAGGTCGAACTCGTTCTCCTCCGGCTGCTTCGACTTCAAGCTCGGAAACCCTAGATCTGGCCGACTCCACCCTCTTCTCCGGCTCGGTTTAGGAAAACCCTAAAGTTCTTCATCACCTGCTCTCACCTAGCCTCTTCCATGGCCGCCTGGGTTAGAAACCCTAAGTCTAGGTCGTCTCCTTCACAGTCCAAAGAACCCTAAGTTCCACTCCAGCCGATCATCCCCCCCATTCCCATCTACACTCAGGAAACCCTAACCAGAAACCCTAATTTCTAACAATACAACCCTAGATCTAGAGCACGGAAGACAAGGGGGTGAAGAAGATCGATGAAAAGATGCTCCACCAGCCTGAAGAGGAAGTCGATCCACAGCGCGGAGGATCTCCTACAGATGGCGACACCGCGGCGAACGGCTCCGGTCAGCGGCGGGCGGCTTCGTCTCGAGGTGGCGATCTCTCGAAGGGCGTCTCTCCTCCCGAGGTGGCAGCGCGGCCCTCGTTGCTGCTGGATCTCGATGAGGTGCGGTGGCTCACGGCTCTCGAAGCGGCGGTGACGCGGTCTCCAAGACGCTCTACTGATGACGGTGACGCTGCAGTCGAGGCGAGCTCGGCAGTCGAGGCAGCGCTCTGGCGTGCACGCTGAGCGAGGGGTCAGCACGGAGCTCGATGATGGCGCTGCAGTCGAGGCAGTGATGTATGGCGGAGCACAATCCTCGAGGCGGCAGCTCCGGTGACGACGGCGGTGGTCCGGCAGTGGCGGTGACGGCGGTCCTCCAGTGAGAGGAGAGAGAACAAAGAGGGAGGTGATTGTAGAGAGAGAGAGAGAGGTGAGGTGACGTGTCAGTGAGAGAGAGGGGTGTGTACTGTGTTGTCAGAATTGTATTGGTATGCGTGTAATATATATAGTAAAATAATGCTGTGTGGGAGTGGTATAGTAGTAATTAACAGTAGATCTGGGTTGATAATCATAGTGCAAAGCAGTAATAATATGTAGATCTGAGGGTGTTTAGAATAGGTTAGCAACAGAATTTCAAATTAAAGCAATTTCAAAATTGCTCTCCAAAAATTTAGTATTCCCTCCAAAGATTCCAAAGAATAGATTTCCAATTATAAATAAATGATCATCATTCCTTTAGCAAATTAAAACAGATTTTAAACAGAAGTCAAAACAGTTTCAAACTAATAGTAGTTACCAATTCGAAAACCAAAACAGCTTTTCCATGTTAACAGATTTTCAAATACAAATCTCCCTCCAAATAGATCAAATTAGTTATCAGTACAGAAATAAATTAGTTAATAACTTCTCAGTGCTAGCTAAAGACAGTTACACATCCTAATTAGTACATAGTAATTAATTATGAAAATACAATTAGAAGTTAATTAAGTAACTTGTAACTATGATCAATTAAACAAGCTTAACAGTGACAATTAGACAATATACTAATAAATCATTTAGTTAGCTTACAACTCAATCAATATTAATAATGCTACATATTGTAATTCATCTAAAATACGTAACTTGTTTTAAATACTTTCCAAATTGAAGAAATTCGAAAATTCATTTTAATATCGAAATAGATTTTCGTAAGAAGCAATATTTAAATTCAAGAAAATTCTAAAATTTACCAAACATGATTTTGGGAGTTACAAATCTACCCCCCTTACAAAAATTTCGTCCTCGAAATTTCAAGGGTTTTGCGATATACAAAAATTCAATCAAAATTTATTAAAGACAACTAGAGAACTAAATGATTTATTATGTAGTAAAATAAAGGACTAACAGTAGTCACTAGACAATAAAGACTGTAAATGCAAGAAAACTCAAGACAAGCCTCAAATAGGCAATTAAAAGATTCAGCTACTACAAGCCAAATAAAAAGATCACGGTCCACTCAGCTGCGCTCCTGCAGCTACTACTGATCCTCATAAACTGGGTCCTCCTACTGCTTTTCTGGTACTGGCTCCTGACGATGAAAGCCGCAGGACAATCCCTCACTTGATGAGTGGCAATCCAAATCAAGCATTGTCCTAACTTCTGGCGGCATTACTTGACATGGTGTCCCGGTCGCTTGCAGTATGCGCAAGAAAAGGCAACCGGGTCTGGTCGCCTCCGCTGCCTCGGCGATGTCGGTGCTCGACATGGTGCTGATGCTGATGGCCTCTGCTGAGTGTCGTCCGCTTCGGTGGACCCTGGGAACTGCTGGCGCCAATGTCCCGGTCCCGCTTGAGCTTCGGATCCATTTCCTTCTCCACTCCGTGAACACTTTAAGAATGCTCGCATATGTAGTGGCCTGACTATAGCTACTGCATGACGTAGCTCCCTGGTGAGACCCTTCTTGAACATCCAAGCCCTGTCCTTCGGCGAACTGACTAGGTTCTCTGCGAATCTGCTGAATCGGGTGAACTCGGATGTCTACTGGGCCACTGACATATTCCCTTGCTTCAATGCTTCAAATTGCATCCTAAGCTCGTCCGCTCCACATCCGGGAAACTTTTCCTGGAATAGCAGCTTGAAGTCCTTCCAGGAAACTCCGGGCTCTGCTACTGGGTCCTCCTCCCGTACCAACCCTAGCGATGTCGAACAGTCGCATGCTTGCAACTTCGACTTGCAAATCTTCTGGGATCCTCGCCATCTTCCAATGACCGTTCAGCATTCTCCAGCCATTCGTCTGCGTAGACTATTCCTTCATCGCCCCAGAAATCCATCGGGAGAGGAAACTGATATTCCTTGGCAGTTCCTGGCTTCGCGCTTGCTGTGCCCGGCGTGCTGGCGGTGCTGCTCTCTGGTCCTGAGTGCTTCGACGACGTCCTCTCTGAACTCTGCTGCTGACTCTGATCTCCCCTGAACTGTGCAGCCTGTTGATTCTGGGCCTCCATGAATTGCTGGAACATCGCCATCACTTGCGTGCCGAACATCATCGCTGGTGGAATCGGCTGAGGCGGGGCGGTGCAAGCTGCTCCTGTGCACTGGGTGCAGGCTGCTCACTGGTCCCAGCGCTCGTCGTGGCGACCGTCCTGCAAAGAAACAAACTGTTGATTGCTATATCCTATAAAATCACAAATTATCCTAAATTATAAGTAAATCAAATTTTCAAAAAATTTTAAACATCAATACCATAAACCATAAACCATTAATCATAAACAGTTTCAAAAACCATAAACCATTTTCATAACAGTAAACCATTTTCATAAACCATTTTTTTTATAAACCATAACCATAAACCATTAATCATAAATCATAACCATTTTCCCCGCGGCTCCTATGCTGTGATGAGTTTTCCTTAGCTTTCGCTGGTCCCCCAATACACTTATTACCTAAGTGTCATTAGGATCGACCTGCATGGGCCACCACAAAACATGTCACGACCCGCTCCCGAATAATCGGATACGAGTCGGACACGCCCAGCCTTCGTTTGTTGGACACGACGAAGTAACTGTACAACAAGACGAAAACTCAAGTCACAATGTAATGTAAACCAAAACACAGCTTTTATAAACGTCCCAGAAATCACCAATATCCATCAAGTGTTTTAAAATACAAACTCAGCCGAGACAACCGGTCCAAAAAATATACAATAATAAATCTCTAAGATCAATCTCCAGGAAATAACTGAAATAAATAAAAAGCTGCAATATCCAAGCAATCACCAGCTCCATGTAACTCCCACTCACCTGCAACGATCCTATCGGAAAAGAGCAAAGTACAACCCTGACTAGACAATATACAATGTAAACTGTAATCCAGAGTACAAGGTGAAACAGGAATACCAGAAAACCTAGAACATGAAATGAAACTGAAACTGCGGTACCAGAAATGAATGTAAAACTGCAGGCATGGATGACAATCAGATGCTGACACTGAACACGGCTATCAATGTACAGGCAATCAATCAATCAATCATTAATATGCAATTGTGACCATTTTGAAATATTAAAACTAATGTTGACCGGCTTAGGAGCAATCAATCAATCAATGATGCAATGATCATGAGTCAATTCTACAAGGTCCGCTTCAGCGTACGTGACGTGTACGATTAGGCTATCTTCAATACCTATGTTGGTGTGTCACACAAAAGCTAATATTTCCCCCAATCCCGCAATGAACATGACGCCACATGAACAATGGAACAAGACATCGTGTGTAATCGTGTCCGATATGAACATGGCACATGAGTAAGACAAAAACAAGGTACAAGTCAGTCATGTACTTGCCTCGGTTTTGTTGCACGAGAGTAGTACTGTATGGTTGCAATGATTCACCTGTTATTTGTACAAGTTATTTATGTTTTGAAATAATGACATTAGCTAAATTTTTAGAAATTATAGAGTTTTATAATTTAGTCACACAAAATACCTTTATAGGATTATAATTATCAATATTTAACTAATCATTAAACTAAATTTACTAATATATTTAGAAAACATAATAGTTTTAATTTCCATAAACACTAAGAAAAAAAATATTATATTTATATATGCTAATAACAAGGTAGCAATTAATTATTTTTGGAAATATAATTAATATAAAATGATAGCAAAAGCAAAACTTAATAATTTCTTGTAAATTATGCTACAATTTATTATAGCACTAACATTAATATAAAGTCTTTAAAGAATTAATATAACTATGAATAATCAGAAGCCCAAAATCCCAGCCCGATCAAGCCCAGTCCTAAACTTAACAATTAAACCTAATATTTTTAACCCAAACAGCTCACTGATCCAGCTCTGCCCGCTCCTCACCCAGCCACTGGCCCAGCCCACTGGATTAAATCCACTGTTAATTAAATAAAAAAACGACAGTTTAATCCACCCATACTCTAAGCCCAAGCCTAAGGCCCAGAACCCAGCCCACCCTAAACTTATATCTCGATAACTAAGAATTTAACCTAATATTTCTTATCTCAAACAGCCCAATCGAACCAGCCCATATAACCCGCCCACCTCTCAGATATTAACCCATACCTTCTCTCTCCTCCCATTCGTCTAATCCAAAATCCAGAAGCCAGCAAAGAGTCAGAGCTCTCGTCTTCTCCGGACGAACTCCGGCGAAGACTCGGCCTCTCCGGCAACTCCGGCGACTCCGGAGAGATCCCCCTCCGTCTTCTTCAACCTCTAGCCCGAGAAACCCTAACCTAAAGCTTCCTCTATGGCCACAGCCTCCTCTCCAGTCCACAGTCACAAACCCTAACCCTAAGCTCAACCTCTTCTTCATCTTCTTCTTAATCCTGAAACCCTAACCCTAGTGTTTCCCTCACATCGTCTTCTCCGCCGGAAAACCTAGGTCTTCTTCCCCAGACTCTCCCAGACCTACTCCGACTCTACCATGGCCGGAAACCCTAGCTCGAAACCCTAACCTCTTCGTCTTCTTCCCCATAGCTAGGACCTTAGCCTAGGTTCATTCTCCACCATGCCGAGCTTCCCTCGCCTGAACCCTAGGTCGAACTCGTTCCCTCCCTCCGTGCTTCGACTTCAAGCTCGGAAACCCTAGATCTGGCCGACTCCACCCTCTTCTCCGGCTCGTTTAGGAAAACCCTAAAGTTCTTCATCACCTGCTCTCACCTAGCCTCTTCCATGGCCGCCTGGGTTAGAAACCCTAAGTCTAGGTCGTCTCCTTCACAGTCCAAAGAACCCTAGTTCCACTCCGCCGATCATCCCCCCCTCCCATCCCCTCTACACTCAGGAAACCCTAACCAGAACCCTAATTTCTAACAACCTACCCTTAGATCTAGAGCACGAAGACAAGGGGGTGGAGAAGATCGATGAAAAGATGCTCCCAGCCTGAAGAGGAGTCGATCCCAGCGCGGCGGATCTCCTACAGATGGCGACACGCGGCGAACGGCTCCGGTCAGCGCGGCGGCTTCGTCTTGAGGTGGATCTCTCGAAGGGCTTCTCTCCTCCCGGTGGCACGCGCGGCCCTCGTTGCTGCTGGATCTCGATGAGGTGCGTGTGCTCACCTGCTCGAAGCGGCGTGACGCGGTCTCCAGACGCTCTACTGATGACGGTGACGCTGCAGTCGGCGAGCTCGACAGTCGGGCAGCGCTCTGGCTGCACGCTGAGCGAGGGTCATCGCGGAGCTCGATGGCGCTGCAGTCGAGGCAGTGGGCGTAGTAGCGCAACCTCGCGGCGGCAGCTCCGTGACGACGGCGGTGGTCCGGCAGTGGCGGTGACGGCGTCCTCCAGTGAGAGGAGAGAGAACAGGAGGGAGTGATTGTAGAGAGAGAGAGAGAGGTGAGGTGATGTGTCAGTGAGAGAGAGGGGTGTGTACTGTGTTGTCAGAATTGTATTGGTATGCGTGTAATATATAGTAATAATGCTGTGTGGGAGTGGTATAGTAGTATTAACAGTAGATCTGGGGTTGATAATCATAGTGGCAAAGCAGTAATAATTGTAGATCTGAGGGTGTTTAGAATAGTAGCAACACAATTTCAATTAAAGCAATTCAAAATTGCTCTCCAAAATTTAGTATTCCCTCCATTCCAGAAGAATAGATTTCCAAATATTAATAAAATGATCATCATTCCTTTAGCATTAAAACAGATTTTAAACAGAAGTCAAACAGTTTCAAACTAATAGTAGTTACCAATTCGAAAACCAAAACAGCTTTTCCATGTTAACTTTTCAAATACAATCTCCCCTCCAAATAGATCAAATTAGTTATCAGTACAGAAATAAATTATTAATAACTTCTCAGTGCTAGCTAAGACAGTTACACATCCTAATTAGTACATAGTAATTAATTTGAAAATACAATTAGAAGTTAATTAAGTAACTTGTAACTATGATCAATTAAACAAGCTTAACAGTGACAGTTAGACAATAATACTAATAAATCATTTAGTTAGCTTACAACTCAATCAATATAATAATGCTAACATATTGTAATTCCTCTAATACGTAACTGTTTAAAATACTTTCCAAATTGAAGAAATTCGAAAATTCATTTTAATCGAAATATATTTTCGTAAGAAGCAATTTTAAATTCAGAAATTCTAAAATTTACCAAACATGATTTGGGAGTTACAATCTACCCCCCTTACAAAAATTTCGTCCTCGAATTTCAAGGGTTTTGCGATTACAAAAATTCAATCAAAATTTATTAAAGACCTAGAGAACTAAATGATTTATAGTAAAATAATAAGGACTAACAAGTAGTCACTAGCATAGAAGACTGTAAATGCAAAAAACTCAAGACAAGCCTCAAAATAGGCATATAAAGAAATTCAGCTACTACAGCAAATAAAAAGATCACGGTCCACTCAGCTGCGCTCCTGCAGCTACTACTGATCCTCATAAACTGGGTCCTCCTACTGCTGTTCTGGTACTGGCTCCTGACGAGTGAAAGCCGCAGGACATCCTCACTTGATAGTGGCAGATCCACAAATCAAGCATTGTCCTAACTTCTGGCGCATTACTTGACATGGTGTCCCGGTCGCTTGCAGTATGCGCAAGAAAGGACACCGGGGTCTGGGTCTGCCTCCGCTGCCTCGGCGATGTCGGTGCTCGAACATGGTGCTGATGCTGAAGTGGCCTCGCTGAGTGTCGGTCCGCTTCGGTGGACCCTGGGAACTGCTGGCGCCCAATGTCCCGTCCCGCTTGAGCTTCGGATCCATGTTCCTTCTCCACTCCCTGAACAACTTTAAGAATGCTCGCATATGTAGTGGCCTGACTAATAGCTACTGCATGACGTAGCTCCCGGTGAGACCCTTCTTGAACATCCAAGCCCTGTCCTTCGGCGAACTGACTAGGTTCTCTGCGAATCTGCTGAGTCGGGTGAACTCGGATGTATACTGGGCCACTGACATATTCCCTTGCTTCAATGCTTCAATTGCTCCATCCTAAGCTCGTCCCGCTCCACATCCGGGAAGAACTTTTCCTGAATAGCAGCTTGAAGTCCTTCCAGGAAACTCCGGGCTTGCTAACTGGGCTCCTCCGGTACCAAGCCCTAGCGATGTCGAACAGTCGCATGCTTGCAACTTCGACTTGCAAATCTTCTGGGATCCTCGCCATCTCAATGACCGTTCAGCATTCTCCCAGCCATTCGTCTGCGTAGACTATTCCTTCATCGCCCCAGAATCCATCGGGGAGAGGAACTGATATTCCTTGGCAGTTCCTGGCTTCGGCGCTGCTGGTGCCGGCGGTGCTGCGGTGCTGGCTCTCTGGTCCTGAGTGCTTCGACGACGGTCCTCTGAACTCTGCGGCCTGCTGACTCTGAGTCTCCCTGAACTGTGCAGCCTGTTGATTCTGGGCCTCCATGAATTGCTGGAACATAGCCATCACTTGCGTGCCATCGAACCTCATCGCTGTGGAATCGGCTGAGGCGGAGGCGGTGCAAGCTGCTCCTGTGCACTGGGTGCAGGCTGCTCACTGTCCCATCCGCAGCGCTCGTCGTGGCGACCGTCCTACAAAGAAACAAACTGTTGATTGCTATATCCTATAAAATCACAAATTATCCTAAAATTATAAGTAAATCAAATTTCAAAAAATTTTAAACATCAAACCATAAACCATAAACCATTAATCATAAACAGTTTCAAAAACCATAAACCATTTTCATAAACGTAAACCATTTTCATAAACCATTTTTTTTATAAACCATAAACCATAAACCATTCATAAATCATAAACCATTTTCCCGCGGCTCCTATGCTGTGATGAGTTTTCCTTAGCTTTCGCTGGTCCCCCAATAACACTTATTTACCTAAGTGTCATTAGGATCGACCTGCATGGGCCACCACTAAAAACATGTCACGACCCCTCCCGAATAATAGGATACGAGTCGGACACGCCCAGCCTTCGTCGTTGGACACGACGAAGTAGCTGTACAATACTAAGGAAAACTCAAAGTCCAATGTAATGTAAACCAAAACACAGCTTTTATAAACGTCCCAGAAATCACAATATCCATCAAGTGTTTTAAAATACAAACTCAGCCGGAGACAAATCCGGTCCAAAGAAATAATATACAATAATAATCTCTAAGATACAATCTCCAGAAAATAAACTGAAATAAATAAAAAGCTGCAATATCCAAGCATCACCAGCTCTATGTAATCTTCCACTCACTGCAACGATCCTATCAGGAAAAGAGCAAGTACAACCCTGACTAGACAATATACAATGTAAACTGTAATCCAGAGTACAAGGTGAAACAGGAATACCAGAAACTAGAACATGAATGAAACTGAAACTGCGGTACCAGAAATGAAATGTAAAACTGCAGGCAATGGATGACAATCAAGATGCTAGACAATGAACACGGCTATCAATGTACAAGGCAATCAATCATCAATCAATCATATGCAATTGTGACCATTTTGAAATATTAAAACTAATGTGTGACCGGCTTAGGAGCAATCAATCAATCAATGATGCAATGAGTCAATTCTACAAGGTCCGGCTTCATCGTACTGACGTGTACGATTAGGCTATCTTCAATACCTATGTTGGGTGTGGTCACACAAAAGCTAATTTTCCCCCAATCCCGCAATGAACATGACGCACAAGCAATGAACAATGGAACAAGACAATCGTGTGTAATTCGTGTCCGATATGAGACATGGCACATGAAGGTAAGACAGAAAATAAGTACAAGTCAAGTCAGTGTACTTGCCTCGTTTTGTTGCACGAGAGTAGTACTGCATGGTTGCAATGATTCACGTTAATTTTGTACAAGTTATTTAGTGTTTGAAATAATGACATTAGCTAACTAATTTTTAGAAAATATAGGTTTTATAAATTTAGTCACAAATACCTATATAGGAATTATTAAATTATCAATATTTAACTAATCATTAAACTAAATTTACTAATAATATTTAGAAAACATAATAGTTTTAATTTCCATAAACACTAAATGAAAAATATAAAATATGATATTTATATCTAATAAACAAGGTAGCAATTAATTATTTTGGAAATAATAATAATATAAAATGATAGCAATGAAACTTAATAATTTCTTGTAAAAATTATGCTAACATATTTATTATGGGCACTAAACATTAATATAAGTCTTTAAAGAATAATATAACTATGAATAATCAAGAGCCCAAAATCCCAGCCCGATCAAGCCCAGTCCTAAACTTACAATTAAACCTTAATATTTTTAACCCAAACAGCTCACTGAATCCAGCTCTGCCCAGCTCCTCACCCAGCCAACTGGCCCAGCCCACTGGATTAAATCCACTGTTAAATTAATAAAAAAAAATCGACAGTTTAATCCAGCCCATACTCTAAGCCCAAGCCTACCCAGAACCCAGCCCAACCCTAACTTATATCTCTGATAACTAAAGAATTTAACCTAATATTTCTTATCTCAAACAGCCCAATCGAACCACCCATATAACCCGGCCCACCACTCTCAGATATTAACCCATACCTTCTCTCTCCTCCCTTCGTCTAATCCGAAAAATCCAGAAGCCAGCAGAAGAGTCGAGATCTCTCGTCTTCTCCGACGAGACTCCGGCGAAGACTCGGCCTCTCCGGCAACTCCGGCGACTCCGGAGAGATCCCCCTCCGTCTTCTTCAACCTCTAGCCCGAGAAACCCTAACCTAAAGCTTCCTCTATGGCCCAGCCTCCTCTCCAGTCCACAGTCACAAACCCTAACCCTCTCAACCTCTTCTTCATCTTCTTCTTAGATCCCCCTAACCCTAGTGTTTCCTTCCACATCGTCTTCTCCGCTCGGAAAACCTAGGTCTTCTTCCCCAGACTCTTTCCAGACCTACTCCGACTCTACCATGGCCGAAAACCCTAGCTCGAAACCCTAACCTCTTCGTCTTCTTCCCCATAGCTAGGAACCTTAGCCTAGGTTCATTCTCCACCATGGCCGAGCTTCCCTCGCCTGAACCCTAGGTCGAACTCGTTCTCCTCCGGCTGCTTCGACTTCAAGCTCGGAAACCCTAGATCTGGCCGACTCCACCCTCTTCTCTAGCTCGGTTTAGGAAACCCTAAAGTTCTTCATCACCTGCTCTCACCTAGCCTCTTCCATAGCCGCCTGGGTTAGAAACCCTAAGTCTAGGTCGTCTCCTTCACAGTCCAAGAACCCTAAGTTCCACTCCAGCCGATCATCCCCCCCTTCCCATCTACACTCAGGAAACCCTAACCAGAAACCCTAATTTCTAACAATACAACCCTAGATCTAGAGCACGGAAGACAAGGAGGTGGAGATCGATGAAAAGATGCTCACCAGCCTGAAGAGGAAGTCGATCCACAGCGCGCGGATCTCCTACAGATGGCGACACAGCGGCGAACGGCTCCGGTCAGCGCGGCGGCTTCGTCTCGAGGTGGCGATCTCTCGAAGGGCGTCTCTCCTCCCGAGGTGGCAGCGCGGCCCTCGTTGCTGCTGGATCTCGATGAGGTGCGGTGGCTCATGGCTCTCGAAGCGGCGGTGACGCGGTCTCCAAGACGCTCTACTGATGACGGTGACGCTGCAGTCGAGGCGAGCTCGACAGTCAAGGCAGCGCTCTGGCGTGCACGCTGAGCGAGGGGTCAGCGCGGAGCTCGATGATGGCGCTGCAGTCGAGGCAGTGATGTATGGCGGTAGCGCAATCCTCGAGGCGGCAGCTCCGGTGACGACGGCGGTGGTCCGGCAGTGGCGGTGACGGCGGTCCTCCAGTGAGAGGAGAGAGAACAGAGAGGGAGGTGATTGTAGAGAGAGAGAAAGAGGTGAGGTGACGTGTCAGTGAGAGAGAGGGGTGTGTACTGTGTTGTCAGAATTGTATTGGTATGCGTGTAATAATATAGTAAATAAGCTGTGTGGGAGTGGTATAGTAGTAATTAACAGTAGATCTGGGGTTGATAATCATAGTGGCAAAGCAGTAATAATATGTAGATCTGAGGGTGTTTAGAATAGGTTAGCAACAGAATTTCAAATTAAAGCAATTTCAAAATTGCTCTCCAAAATTTAGTATTCCCTCCAAAGATTCCAGAAGAATAGATTTCCAAATTATAAATAAAATGATCATCATTCCTTTAGCAAATTAAAACAGATTTTAAACAGAAGTCAAAACAGTTTCAAACTAATAGTAGTTACCAATTCGAAAACCAAAACAGCTTTTCCATGTTAACAGATTTTCAAATACAAATCTCCCTCCAAATAGATCAAATTAGTTATCATAAAGAAATTAGTTAATAACTTCTCAGTGCTAGCTAAAGACAGTTACACATCCTAATTAGTACATAGTAATTAATTATGAAATACAATTAGAAGTTAATTAATAGTAACTTGTAACTATGATCAATTAAACAAGCTTAACAGTGACAGTTAGACAAATAATACTAATAAATCATTTAGTTAGCTTACAACTCAATCAATATTAATATGCTAACAATATTGTAATTCATCTAAAATACGTAACTTGTTTTAAAATACTTTCCAAATTGAAAATTCGAAAATTCATTTTAATCGAAAATAGATTTTCGTAAGAAGCAATATTTAAATTCAAGAAAATTCTAAAATTTACCAAACATGATTTTGGGAGTTACAGGATGGTAAGCCGTACTAAATCTTAATTTAGTACCCAAACTATGATGTAAGCTCTTCCAGAAATACGATGTAAAGCGGTTATCTCTGTCTGACACAATACTGACAGGGACTCTATGCTGTCTGACTATCTGCTGCATATACAACTCCGCTAACTTTTATGTAGATTGCCCTACTCTGAAAGAAAGAAAGTGTTCCACCTTTGTAAGCCGATCTACTATCACCCAAATAGCATCTTTACAACTTGGCGATCTCGGCAAACCGGTCACAAAGTCCATTGTGATTTGTTCCCACTTCCATTTGGAATAGAAATGGTTACAATAATCCAGCTGGCCTCTGCTGCTCTGCTTCACTTGCTGACATACCAAGCAACGGGAAACAAATCTAGCTATCTCCCTCTTATTCTGTTCCACCAGAAGTGCTGCTTGATATCTTGGTACATCTTGGTCCCTCCAGGGTGTATAGAATACTGAGAACTGTGAGCTTATGTCATAACCTCATGTCTGATATCTCCACTAGATATATAGACGTGATCCAAACCTAAGTTTACCATCTTCATGGATTTGTATCTCCTTTCTGAGTCCTGACTCACATTCTGTCCTGAGCTTCTGAATCCTTGGGTCCTGTGCCTGAGCTGCCTTGATCCTGTCTACCAAGTCGGATTGAACTTGTAGGCTTGCTAGAATTCCTACATCACTAGGAAGTATAACTTCGATGTCCATCTCCTGAAGGTCTTCTAAGATATGCTTCTGCGTGGTTAGCATAAATGCGCCGCCTCTCCTGCTGAGAGCATCTGCTACCACATTAGCTTTGCCTAGATGATACCGAAGCTCTACGTCATAATCCTTTACGCAAAGAGCTACTTTACGCGAGAGTATTCATTGAGCTTTTACGCGAGAGCTATTCATTGAGCTTTACGCTAAAGACAAGCTATCGAATCATTGCATTTAATACGCGTGATACTGATTCTGACATAATAATTTTCTGACAGCGGACAGCACAGAAGCCGAGAAGATTTGGTTTACACCAAACCCAACACTGTCATTCAGTGTGCAAATGGGCTACTTTACGCTCAAGAGATCGCTTCTTTTACGCACAAAGCTATTTGAGCTTTTTACGCTCAAGGCTGTTGTGTGCGTAAAGTTTATTTGAGCTAATTTTACGCTCAAGGCTATTTTCAGCCACTTTATGCGGGAAGCTTATTTTGTGTTATTTTACGCCCAGTCTGCTACTTTACGCATGAAGTATATTTTGGGACATTTTTACGCTCGATCTTTTCTGGCTACCGGAGAACGTGGTTTGCTTATGTGGCTTTCATGCCTCACTTATTGAGGAACGAGTATACGTGCTCTCCTCATTTTGTTGAAGTAGTGGGACATGTGTCACCATGCGTAGAGATCAAAACTCTACGTGGGATACGTGCCATCACGCGTAAAGGCTGATTCTCATCATGGGTGACAGTTACCAAACTTTGTTGCTTTTTACGCACAGTGGATCTAGTCTGTAAATAGACTTATTTTTAAAACATCAGGGGATCATCAGAGAAAAAATAGAGAGACATGAGAGGAAATTCTGAGAAAACTCATACTTTCAGAGTGATATTCCAGAAGCATTTTTTTAACTTTTTCTCAAGAACAGGGTGAATCAAAGGAGGAAAGCATTCGACTGTGCCATCAGTGCCATTGCTCGATACCTTTCTCGTGACTTAGTTCTTCCGATTGTTCGTCTTCTTCAAGTAGTTTTCTTCATCATCATCGTATAGTCCAAGGAACAAAGTGATCGCTTTCAGATCAGACTTCCATAAAAACTTTCCTGAACAATTTGTACTTTTATACTTTTTCTAGTTTTCTTTCAAAAGCCAATTTTTAGGCATTTTGTTAAGTGAAACCCCCTTCAAAGCTTTCAAATTCTTTTCAAATTTGAAATACTTTGAACAGAAGCATAAAATTCAGGATTTCAACAGTCTGCGTAGAATTCAGGATATCCAACGGTCATCCGCGTAAAATTTGGGATACTCAACAGTCCGCGTAAAAGTCGGAGTATCCAACAGTCAGCATAAATTTCGGGAATTTGAACCGAATTCAAAATTCTCTATAAATAGAGCTCTTCGAGTAGAGAGAGAACTTTATTTGTCTTTTGCAATCTCGAACTCTCTTGATTCTCTTCTCCTTCATACTTCTTATTTCGATTCGATGACTCCCAAGAACAAGAACGCTGCCGGCAGTAAGGGCAAGAAGGCCGCCGCTGATTCATCGTCGGTCGGCCGCGCAAAAACTACCGTCCCATCGTCGGCGACGCCCCGACAGACAAATCCTACCGTAGCTCCGGCCATGAAAGGTAGAGCACTACCTAACTTCGGCCGCGAGTTCATCGAGAAGAAGAAGAACCCAACTTTTGAACTCTACGCCCATGTTACACATGTCAGCGTAAAGTTTGAAATAAGAAAATACGCCCACGTTATACGTGTCAGCGTAAAAAACATACGCCCACATTTATACGTACCAGCATAAATTTTAAAATACGCTCACATTAATATGTGCCAGCGTAAAAATTAAAATACGCTCATGTCAACACATGCCAGCGTAAAATTCATAATACGCTCACATCAATATGTGCCAGCGTAAAAATTAAAATACGCTCATGTCAACACATGCCAGCGTAAAATCCATAATACGCTCACATCAATATGTGCCAGCGTAAAAACTATAATACGCTCACATCAATATGTGCCAGCGTAAAAAACTAAAATATGCTCATGTCAACACATGCCAGCGTAAAATTTATAATACGCTCATATCAATAGTGCCAGCGTAAACTTCACAAGTGAAAGACTTTGCGTAAAAATAAAGAACTTCTACACTTTTAAAAAGTTTGCATAGTCATAGTCTTTAATCTTTATGCGTAAAAACTCAGACTAAGTCATCTGCGTAAAATTTTTAAATTAGATTTTTACTAACTTGATTTTTCTTTTTCTTTTGGCAGTGGACTTGCAAATTAACCCACTTGCAGAAATATTTGGCTCACCAACTGGTATGGTGGGTTCAAATTATTTGGAGAACCTGTCCCATGTGGATTTTCCTCAGTCGAATCCAGAATACCCTGAGGAGAGAGCAGATGATAGCTGCTCAAGGGGACAGAATGCTACTGTCCATGATAGATGGGGAAGTGTTGGTATCGCTAGATGACCAACAATTTTTGAAACTGGCCTTTCTGTTTGGGGATGCGATAGACTTCAAATCACAAACACACCCCAAGAAAGAGGCTTGGATGTTTAAATTTGGGGAGAGGGCGATGTATCTCCCCGACATGGACATGGATTATCCTATCTGCATTTATCCATGCCACCCATCCCCAAAAGATGCTATGGAACCTGACTCCCAGCATCATGGTAGGCCGGGAAGGATCATCTTCAAGAGGGAGAGAGCAAATGACATGGGCTACCATACCAGCACTCCAGTGGTGGAGTTGTCCCCTTCTCCGGTCTCTTACCTGGATTTACTCCGAGTAAAGATTCGGCTTTGATCCAGCCAGTGCAGACCCCAATATTTACTAACAAGTTCATAGGGGCTGCAGTATTATATTCCCATGCCAACCCTAGGCTACCAGGGTGGTTGACTCCATATAACCAGAATTGGATTCAGCTTAGTGCCTGGATCCTGAAGCACTTTAAGATAGACTTAGAAGCCATCGGCCTCTATAAGCGGTAGCCTCTACAAGCCAAGGTATACCACCGAACAGTAATTTGTTCCTGGCTCTGATGGAGATATATATCAGTTCAACATGAACTTTTACGACCCCACTTGGTGAGATGGGTCTTGCCTGCACGAGATGGAATTCATCTCGAAGCTGCCAACGGGTGAAACGCCTTATGAAGAATATGTTCCCTCCAACAGGAACTGGCAGAAATAAGAGAAGAATCCGATTAGTTGAGGTTTACCAAGAACTGATGTGCCATTACTTAATTTGCACATCCATGTATGACAGTGGATCACACTTGGCGTACACTAATAAATGGACAACTTATCTATTCTATCATGAGAATAGTCAAAGAACGAGCAGGAAGATTTCAGGAAAACAAGGCACCGACCATCAACCCTCGTTCAATAATCCCTACATATTTGATCAATAGTTTAATAATCACATAAGTCTCCAGACAAGTATCTGCCAAAAAAGATCGGAGACATCCCTGCGGGGACTGAAACTTTGAGCCACTGAGGCACGGTAGTCAGAAACTCTCCAGGGAAGCTTTGCTAGCAGGCTTTCTGTCCTTGTAGCTGCGGAGATGGGTCATGCCCGGGATCAGCACAGTAGACCGAATTTACCGAAATGTACTGTGGTCGACAGTACGTTTGGTGTTCAAAGCCAGAATTAAGTTGCCATCGGCAATGGTGTGCCGAATAAACGAAGGTTTAGGATTTTCGATGAGGAACTAATCAACAATGCTCCTCACCGAAAAGATTTCCCAAGGGTGGAGATGTCCTACACTTATCTAATGGGCTGGCTGCTACATCATAACTGCTACTACAGTAGCAGATACCCGAGCAATATTGAATTATTCTCACGGTTGGAACTTCTTCTGCACCCGGCCACAAGTTCCAGCCGACTGCCTCGACGTACAGTTTGAAGATAGAGGGGAAGGAACAACTTCATTGCCTGCCAGTTTTCAGATGGCTAGTGTGCATCAGACCCTCCCATCTGATGTACAGACAAGAAGACGACTGCGCGTTCGAACCATATCTTCCAAGTCGGTTCGTTCGCCAGTTTGGATATGACCAACTTCATGTTGGTAATCCCTCCACCAGCTTCGCCATTATGGAAGCTAATCGACGGTGCCAGGGCCTGGAGGTATTATAGCACCGCTTGTACCGGTGCTAAGTTCAAAGTATCGACTGCTACAAGAACGACCGAGCTACGTATACTTCATACGTATGCTCGCTTTTATGCATCGATCCGCTCCTTCGCCCATGGCTACAACTTGAAAGGTAGTCTAAGATGGCCTAAGGAAGGGAATGTAGAAGAGCCGGTCAGG
The DNA here is from genome assembly GCA_029216955.1 of Iris pallida. Classification (NCBI taxonomy): domain Eukaryota; kingdom Viridiplantae; phylum Streptophyta; class Magnoliopsida; order Asparagales; family Iridaceae; genus Iris; species Iris pallida. The sequence continues at coordinate 61,855 of JANAVB010010563.1, forward strand.
GTATTTTCGGATATACCCGATGACGCTGCTGTTCCAGATCAGTATCTGGAGGTCATCCCTATGGACTGGAGCAGCTGCGGGACCAATCATTATTGGCAAGTCCCAAAAAAAGAAACAAGGTACAGCTGCTATTCTTCCAGATAAGACACTCCCAGAGAAGAAAAAGAAGGTTACCGTCAAAGGGCCTTCTAAATCAAGAGCCGCTACCCCAGAGAGTGACACTCCGGTTGATGAGCCGCAACATCTGGAATCTTCTTCAGCTCATCCTGAAGAAGGATCCTCTGCATCTCAACCGACATCCACAGAAGGTGTGGGGATTCTATCTCCGGGATGCCTCAGCTCATCGCTTCACCTGTCTTTGCCACCAAAGGCACAAGTTACTGAGGAGGCTGTCCCTACATATACTGTTGATCGAGAGCTCATCCAATCTGATGAACCAGCTCTGGCTTTCGATGATGATGAATGGGATGGGGATTATGACTCGTACCTGGCACGTTCTGCGCCTACTCCAGGTAAATATATATCACACAAAATCTATACAAGATTATGTATTATGATTTTGTATATTAATTTATTTTTGTTTAATTTGTAGGTGTCATCATTGCATCAAAGCTTGTGGCTCCTCCCCCTCCTCAAGAAGATATTTATAAGAAAATGCGGAGTCTGAGGAAGAAGATTTCTTCTTCAGAAGAAGATGCTCAAGAATGTCCTCCATCTATGGAGGTACAACAAAAGCCCGAAGTGCAGGCTCAGCCAGAATTGTCTCCTCCTGCTGAGGGCAAGGATAAAGAACAAACTGTAGTAGAACCTACTGTAGATGATGAAGAGGCTGCTGAGGAAGAAGTAGACTTCAACGAAGAACCAGTTGTAGAAGGACCCATTACAACTGAAATACTTGAAGAGCCTGCAGAGCCGGTAGCTGAAGAAGGTGATGAAGACATAGTCGAATCATCAACTGAAGCTGTGGACGTTGTAATAGCATCCTCTGCTATTGCTACTGATCCAACACAAGTTCCTGAAGAGACAATGCTCGAACCGGAGTCAGCTGCCATAACTACCATTCCACCCGCACCAATCACCGCCACCGAAACTCAAGTAGTTTCGACTCCATAAATGGCTGGAGTAACAAGTGCTGAAGACACTGTTCCCGAAGCTCCTGGGAATCATTTGGCCATGGTAGCAGCGACAACAATAGCTTCATCTCAGTCTGTTACCATGGCAACAATATCTGCTCCTAGTCTTTAGAGAAGAGATCTGGTAGACATCTCCGCAACTCCGAGTTCAAGTGCAGAAATGAATCTCTTAGTTGAGATTCATACTGAGACTTTCTACAAGACTCTGGCAGCTTTAATCAACATGGTCCTGAAGAAGGGCCTCAATTATGAGAGCTTGAAGGCGGCTATTTCTCTTACTATCAGAAACGTCACCATGTTCAACGATGCAGCTAGCGGCACTGGAAAAGGTTGTAGAGGAACTTGAACAGCCCATTAAAGAATATCTAAGGCTGTCAAGTGAAACTACTGAAAATCTAATCCATGAGGAGTATGACGCTTTATCAGCTGAATATCTCGCTCGGGAGACTACCTTTAATGAAGCTCTCCATGAATACAACATCAAAGTGGCTAAAGAAAAAAAAATCTTTTTTGCTGAAGCTAAGCCTCAGCTGGAGATTCAGAGAGAAGCCTATGAAACTACGAATATAAGAATTCATCAACAGAATGAGAATTCGCGAAGTCGAGGCTGAGCTGGCTCGTTTAAAGGCGGAGAGGGAGCAGATGATCATAGCTCGGGACCAACAGTTAACTCAGAGCTCAATTTTGGAGGAACAAGTCTTCGGAGCTGAGGCTACCATCAAAACCCTTGACGAAGCCAAGGATAAGATGATAGTCACTTTTGTTGGACTTTCTCATATCTGCACTCCCGAAGCTCGACGCGCCGTAGCTACCAAGACTGTATTGAGCTCTCGTGAAAAACGTCTAGCGGAGCTACAAAAATTACTTGAGGATGTCTCTGCTCCGCCTTAGGCAAATATTTTTTTGTAATCTTCTATCTTTTTTCATTCTGTAATATTTACAAGAAATGAATAAAATATTTGTTTTGTGACCCTATCATTTATTTTGTAATTAAACAATGGGTATGAGATAGGAAACACTTATCAGAGGTAATATGGACATGGCAAGTCTTCTAAACTCAAAAATTTATATCTATCCAAAGGTAATGTGGACATGATAGATAATGAATCTCTTTTTCTGTTTAGAGTATACGATACTATCAGAGGTGATATGAACATGACAGATCGTAACAACTCAAAGAAAAATAGTTTAATATCTATTCAGAGGCCATAGGGACATGATAGATAGGAGAAAAGTAGACTTAATATTTATTCAGAGGTCACGAGAACATGATAAATAACAAATCTCTTTTTTTTAATCAGCTGGTAAGACAGAAGATCAAAATTTTCTTTTAGGAAGACAAATAATCAGCTTAACCAAACATTGGTAGCTGAGGAGTAAAGAAGAAATTTAGACATAATATTTCTTCAAGAATTTGCCATTAATTGGCATCATAAGCAAATCTCCATTAGGTTTAGACAACCTATATGCACCATTAGAGAATACCGTCTCAATGACATAAGGACCTTCCCATTTCGCTTGGAATTTCCCTTGCTCTTATGAGTCATCACCATCGGCCTTCGAACAGCTAGAACTAGCTCACCGACTTTGAATACCCTCTCTTTAACTTTACGATTGAAAGTTCGAGATATGGGGCTTGATATAACTCAATGTGCTGTTGCGCTTGAAGACGCTTTTCGACCAATCCTTCAAGTTCTTGAAGTCTCAACCGATCATTATTCTCTGTAGTTAGCTCATTAGCAATGGCTATTCTAAGAGATAGAATCTGGATTTTTAGTGAAAGTACAGCCTCACATCCATAAACCAGTAAAAATGGTATAAAACAGTAGGAGTTTGGACTGTTGTTCGATAAGCCCATAAACATTCTCCAAGTTTCTCATTCCAATCACGTTTATTAGAAGAGACGAACTTTTTGAGAAGTTAATAATTTTCTTGTTAAAAGCTTCGGCTAAACCATTAGTAGCTGGATTATAAGCCGTAGAAGCCAGATTTTTGATCCGATTCTTATCACAGAATCGATAAAATGCCTGACTGGCAAATTGTGGTCCATTTTCATGAATTATCCTTCGAGGAATCCCGAAACGATAAATAATATGGTGTTTGATGAAGCTGACCACATTTGATGTTTTTACTTCAACAAGGGGAACCGCTTCTGTCCATTTAGAAAAATAATCTGTTATAGCCAATATAAACCGATGTCCCTTGACAGAAGGAGGGTTAATCGGACCAATAATATCCATGTCCCAAGCTTCGAAGGCCAAGAAGCTGCTGCAGGATATAAAAATTCAGATGGTTGATGAATAAAATCAGCATAAATCTGACATGCTTTACATCGTCTGGCATAATCTACGACATTGCTATCATGGAAGGCCAATAGTACCCCATTCTTCGGATACGGTCATGTAATTTTGGACCTGGTTGATGAGCACGCAGACACCATCATGAGCTTTACGGAGTGTTTGTTTAGCTTCACTCTCAGAGAGAAAACGTAGCAAAAGTCCGTCATAAGAACGACGATATAACATATGCAAAGAAGAATCGTAATAGAATCGAAATGATCGTCTCTTGATTGATGCAGCTTCCTTCGGATCTTCAGTAAAATCCTATGAACCGCATAATCAATGAACGGAGTTCTCCAATCCCTTTGTTGAGAACTTGATTCTGTTATAACTATGCTCGATGTGCAGATTATTCTTAACACAGAACAAGTCTCGATCCAACAAAGTAATGGTATTTTGTCTTCAAATTGAAACAACTAAGTCTGCAGCTAAGCAGCAAGAGCAACAGCTTCCAAATTTTGAGAACGTGGTACGAACTCGATGAAGAATCCTTTAAATGAAAGGACCAATTCTATTACCACTTGATGATAAGGGATGAGGTCAGGATTTCTGACTTCATATGTCCCTCTGACCTGATTAACAATCAGTTGAGAATCTCCATAAGCTTCCAGAAGTTCAATGTCCAATTGTTTTGCTACTTGGAGTCCAATTAGCAGAGCATTATATTCGACCACATTGTTGGAGCATGGCTCATTAAGAGAATAAGCACGATATATGACCATTTTGTCGGAAGAGACCAGGACGATGCCTACTCCGGAAACAATATTGCCTTTAGGTCCAACCCGTGATGCTCCATCAAAATATAGTTGCCAAATATCATCCCTCAAAGTCATGTTGCAATCCACGACTTCATCTGAATGTCCTCATATAGCTTAGATATTTCAGGTATAGGGTGAGCTGCTAAGAAATCAGCTAATGCTTGACCCTTCACTGATTTTTGAGGTACATAGACTATCATAAGGAGTAAGCAATTGTCCAGGTGGCTAACCTGGAGTTAGAATACTCGATTTTCTCATCAATACCTGAATAGGATTTATTCTGGAGATGACATAAATAGTCTGTCCTGACACATAATGTCGTGTCTTTTGAACAGCAAGAACCAAGGCCAGACATTTTTCTCCATAGGAGTATACCTGTGTTCAGCTCCAACCATCATTCGGCTAAGATAATAAATTGCCTGTTCATGACCTTTGTCACTTTTCTATGCAAGAAGAGCACCAAGTGAATGATCTAAAGCTCGAACATATAGCAAAAATATCTTTCAACACTGGAGGTACCAGAACAGGTGGATTTGTAAGGTATTTGCTTGATGTCATTGAAGGCTTTCTGACATGCTTCATCCCAGACAAATGATTCACCTTGTTTTAATAGACGGAAGAAGGGTTGACATCTCCCAGAAAGATTGGATATTGTCATACCCCAGTACCGGAATACGGGGACGGACGTAGGCCAGCTACACCGTATAAGGTACGAATACGCTATACGGTGATGACGGCTGTCAAGTCTTGCTGGGTATCCTAGCATGCAATCAATCTATGGCCTAAATCATCTCATGTCCACAGGCAAATCACAATAAATACTGAACAAGAGAGAGAATCATATGGAAAGTAGAAATACTTATATGATAATCAGAAAATCTACAGTACAGGATAATAATGTAGATGAGTATACCTTCCCACAGTTCTAGCATGGTCGGGAACTGAAGCACATCCTCCAAGTCGAGTCTGGAAGATCCACAGGATAGGTCACAGGAAATCTGGGAACAATCCAGGGTTGGTCAGGCCAACCGCAGCAAGTACCAGAAAGGAAGGCTCAAGGACGGGCGAAGAAAACCAGCATGATATGATATATAACAGGAATAACACGTATGAACAGAAGTAATAAGGGTAAAGGATCGTACGGTACGCATGATTACAGAATATAAGGCAGCAATCCAACTACTAATACGTAAGTAACCAACAATCATCACAGTCATCCTAACATCCATTAATGTTTGCATCGCCAACTGGAACTCGTAGTCTGTCATCGGAACATAACTCACCCCTACATCAAACAAGAACAAGGGAATGAATTACCGAACCGGGATAGCGTTACGTGCCAGCTTAGCAAGCAACAAGCCATACAATTTAGGAGAATAAACGGCCACTCAAAATGCCTACGGCTCTCTATGTGGAGATTGGGTTACCCCAACAATGCAAGTATGATAATCCTCAGATCGTGCCGTCCTAGCAGGGCTAGCGAGGCCAAGTATAGCATGTAAGAAGAGCACCGATCCCTCGTAAGGCCACCGGGCTCTGCATGTCACCACCAGTCCCTCGTAAGGCCACCGTGCCGAGCATGCCATGTATATAATGTATAGTACATAAGTAGCCGGATATTGCCATCCACTAGTACGAATGGTAACAATATCCGTGGCGGCCAGCCTGCAGGTCATGACTAATATCTGGAATAAGGCTAGTAATGCACGATCTCGGGATCCCGTTCCCCCCCAATGCTTCTACCAGTTTAAGTTGCCTAGATTAACCATCTAGTTATCGGGGTCACATGCCGTGTCACATGATCACCCTCCTAGATGTCGTACCTCAGTACGGGAACGCTAAGTAAGAATCAACCTCGGCACTTGTAGTCCCAGTTGTGATTCATCCTTAGTGTTATGCGACACAAGCAAGCAAGCAATCCTGACCACGCTAAGACTAAAGGCCAACTACCAAGGTACCCGTGCAGGTAATCATATAATATAGCTAGAATATCAAGATGGCATCGCAATGCCATATAATCATGAAAGTAGCACCTCAAAGTGCCAGTAGACAAGGGGCACCGTAGTGCAAGGTCAGGGCCAGTACCTCAAAGGGTAAGCTGGACTTATAGTACGAATACAAGTAGTCAGGTATAGAACAAGGACAAATCTGTCAGTCACAAGAAGTCATCTGCCCACATCGTGGCATGGATATCAGGTTAAGTACATGATCAGAACCTCTACTACAATATCATATCAGACTATATGGGAGCCTACAGCTCCAATCATCAAGTCGGTCCATCTACCAGTCAATCTAACAAGAGTCTCCATCCATGATGGAGTGAATATCACGTCTATAAAGACAACCACCAAATACCAAGCTCATCACCATAACAATGCTAGGCCCTCTGGCTCACAAGAATCCTCTGAATCGATGATCACACGTTATCAGCAAATAAGTCTCACCACCACCAAGATATAGCAAACAACCAGGTTTTGAGCGCTCGGGAAGTCGAGTAAAAATCATATAATAATCCCCTCGATAATCTTCTCGTCCCGCGAAGCACTCGAACAATTAATCAAAATCCAGGAACCCACATATCTGATCAAAATCAACATCATCTAAAGGAATCGACAACACTATCCAAGTATCCATGTGAGTCTACCAACTGAATATTCCGAGATCATACTTCATATATTACTCAATCCTCATACACATCCAAGGTCACAATCCCGATACATAGGACAACTGTTAGCTCTATCTGGCTATACTAGGACAACTCCTAGAATGAATAATCAGGGGCAAGAATATAATTAAATGTCGCCAAAAAAGTGGCAAGGATTGCGTGAACCACTCTGGAGCAGATCCACAACCCTTAAACCAAACAAGGACCAGGGTTACAGACTGTCTCCCGAGTAGAACCGTTCTCCTTACGCTATCCGACAGACAAGACAGGTCAAGACGCTAGGCGACTAATCTAGTCGGGAGCCTACATAGCAGGCAATGGGATCAGGTATACGCCAAGGTCATCATGCATGAATCCATTCCAGCAAGCCAAAGGAATGGTTTTGCCTAATCCTTCGAACCAAATTCCCAACTGGGAATTCTGGAAAAATTCGGCAGAGACTCCTTTGTAATTTGGATGGGAGTACCGTACGAATTGGGGTTAAAACCACTCGGCACCCCGCCACAGAATTGCAGAATCGCAGGCTGAGAACACTAAGTCTCAGCTTCCAGCAGCACTACGATGCGTACTGGGAACAAATCGATAGCCGAGAACACTAAGTCTCGGCCTCCAGTGGCACTACGATGCATACTGGAAACCAATCGAACCTGAGACCACTAAGTCCCGGCCTCCAGCAGTACTACAATGCGTACTGGCGCCAAGCCAACACATATAACAAGAAATTGCCTCGCAGGGCGCATCACAGCACATGTCCATGGTTCTAACCCAAGCACAATCACAGCCACAAGAATAGTTCGCCAAGCCGTTACCGACGCGAATCGGACACGGGGCATACAGGGACAATCCATACATGTGAGTCATGCTCGTGTCCTCGGAGGTGTGGATGACCTATCTGAGTTGTCCGATACGGTCTATCCCGGTATCGGACCAAGCTATCCTATGTTATCATCATGGCAGTTCTACTACTAGGCTACACTAATCATGGTTATAAATTTACAAGTATAAATTAATTAAATGAAATAAAATCCATGAGAGAGGGCAAGAGCCGTCGATGAACAAGGGATACTTGCCTAGAGTGCTCGGCTAGGTAAGCAAGTCTTCGACGACCAAGATCCAAGCTAGCACGCCAATCGAGTCCTCAGAACACACAATAAATCATTAAAATTAATAATAAATAATAATAAAGAACAGATGGCAGGAGGCTATACCGTATGGGTCCCGCAAGCAGTATAGGAATCTAGCACAAAAATCAAGGCACACGGATCAACACAGACACGTAAACCGAGACGTACATGTATATCGAGACGCACACGAAAATCGAGATGACTCGAAGATCGAGATGAACAGAAGACAATGTGCACGTAAATCGAGACGCACACGTAGATCGATCCTGGCATGCAAACCGAGACGTGCACGAGAATCAAGTTAGCACGGATATCGAGGCGAACAGGAACGGGACGTACACGTAAATCGAGGGATCACGAATATCGAGGTGGCACACGAATCATTGTGTCACGTAAATCGAGGCATGTACATAAATCGAGATAAAACGAAATTCAAGGAAGCACGCAAATCAATATGACAAACAAGTCGATATATGCACGCAAATCGATACGGTATAGAGTCCAAGGTGATACGTAAATCGGCAAAGGTACACGAATCGGAGCGGCACGAAAACCGAGATGGCACGGGTCATGAGGTAGGCACAAAGGCTAAGACACCGAAATCGAGACAACACGTAAACCAATGGAGCACGACGCCCGAGGCAGTGTGAGGCACGAGTCGTCCCGCTGCCCAAGGCAACACATAGACCGAGGTGCACAAAATGAATGACTGACATGTACAACAAGGTGCACGTGTCCGAGGTGACATACTGCACGAGGTAGCACACTGCTCGAGACAGCACGCTGCCGAGGCACGCTGATCGAGGGGGCTCGCTCCCCGAGGAGTTTACAGCCCGAGAAGGGGAGAGAGGAGGGTGGCGGAGCTCACCGGGAAAGCTCGGCCAGGCGGGGCTGGCTTACTGGCGGAGGAGGAAGGATGGCAGCAGCAGGGGCTGCGGCTCCCGGCGACGAAGGCTGCGGCGGCAGACCGCACGGCCGCGAGAAGACAGGGAGAGAGGAAAGTCGAAGACGGTGACGATGATGTTGGTCGCGGTGGCTGAAGGGGGCGGCCATGGGATGGCACCGAGATGGAGGCGGTGGCGGTGGCCAAGGGTGGAGACGATCACGGCTAAAGTGGGGGCAGTGGTGGCCGGCCACGGAGGAAGTGGTGGAGGAAGACGACGATGGTGATGGTCGTAGATGTGATGGCGGTGGCTGATAGTGGTGGAGTGAGGAAGATGGCGGTGGCGGCGGCCATAGGGGTGGCACCGAGGGCGGCCGAAGGTCGGAGCGTGGGGCCGGGAGAGGTCAGAAGGGAGAGGAACGAGAGAGAGTGGGAGATGGAGAGAAGAGCGGAGAGAGAAAGGGAGATCAGAGTGAGGGAGAAGGGAGGGGGAGCTCGGGCTGATCCGTGGGGAAAGAAAGAGGGATCGGGAGAGAGAGAAAGGTGAGGGTGGTGGCTCTGTGAGGGGAAAGGGGAGAGTTAGCTTTAGGGTTTGGTTTATATGGGTGATATAGGAATATAAAATTAATAATAATGATGATGATAACAATAGTGGCAAGAATAAAAATCATAAATTTTAAACAACACCAAACTTCAAAAATCCTCCAAATACACAAATACAGTCAAATACTATTTTAAAAAATAGGGATTTGACATCTACCCACCTTATAAAAATTTCGTCCTCGAAATTTCAAAATTTTTAAAATATGGTTTTCAAAACTAGCACATGTATATATGCCATGAAAACTCTACCCACCTTACAGAAATCAAGTAATACAATCAAGAAATTAACAAATCTCGATATGAAAACATCAAGAAAATAATGTCTAGCTACACAAGTCAACTCTCAGGGTAAATCCAAAATACCAAGAAATCTCGAAAATCGAAATCTTACCTGCTCGAAATAACTCCATAAGTCAAAACAAGTACAAAATATCGAAAACAATGTTCGAAAACGTAAAATCCCTACTGCATAAAAATTCTCATAAATCATAATTACAGGATATCTGTCTCGAAACGATGACCATAAAATGTGTGTCATGATCATTCCTTATCACGCCATCCGGAATGGCTGCAAAAGATGCATTATGGCACTATAATCGAGCGGCTGCAACTTTCGTTACCACGACGTCAATGTATACTAGGGTCACCCGGTTACTCTTGACAAATATCCAAAACCAATCAAATCCATAATTCAAATGTTCAAGTCACTAAAATCTTGAAATCACTAACAATATAATGGGAGTCCTAGAAAATAATCAAAATCCAAAATCCAGATGAATCATAATACACATCCAAAAATATATTCAATAATAACCACAAGATAGCTTTTCTAGGAAAATACTCTATATCCGTAGGAAAATACACCAAACCAAGGATCATATCCAAGAATAGCTGTCCGGAATCTAGGAAGCCGAATTGATAGCTGTCCGGAATCTAGGAAGCCGAATTGATTCAAGAATACCCATTGGACACTCAACAATTGCTGAAATATCCAATCTCAGAGTCCTGATGAAATCTTCCACAGCAGTCCAGCCAACGCTCGAAGAGGGCGATAATGATACTAAGTCAACACGAAGTTAACGCACAAAAGGGATAACAAGAAATCAACCAAGACAAAACACTGGTAGAGAGTACAGAACCCAAGATAAATAATCATGTAAACCAATGATGGAGATAACATCTCATCAAATAAGGTGATCGACATGACCAACTATAGGATCATATCTATCAAACAAGGATCAGAGGTAGATAACACGAATAAGACATGGCCAAGCAAGATAGGTCCAAGTAGAGATGAGGACCAGTTCACAGGTTCAAGGGAGCGAAGGAAAATGTAACAAGTAGGAATACCAAGAAATAGTGGACTGAGATCAATAATCAGGTGATACCCAACAAAATCTCAAAATGAGACCTATATGGGCCACCAATAAAACCTTGTCACACCCCAGTACCGGAATACGGGGACGGACGTAGGCCAGCTACACGTATAAGGTACGAATACGCTATACGGCGATGACGGCTGTCAAGTCTTGCTGGGTATCCTAGCATGCAATCAATCAATTGGCCTAAATCTGATCTCATGTCCACAGAAAAATCATAATAAAATACTGAAAATAGAGAGAATCATATGGAAAGCAGAAAATACTCATATGATAATCAGAAAATCTACAGTACAGGATAATAATGTAGATGAGTATACCTTCTACAGTTCCTAGCATGGTCGGGAACAGAAGCACATCCTCCAAGTCGAGTCTGGAAGATCCACAGGGTCGGTCACAGGCAATCTGGGAACAATCCAGGATTGGTCAGGCCAACCGCAGCAAGTACCAGAAAGGAAGGCTCAAGGACGGGCGAAGAAAACCAGCATGATATGATATATAACAGGAATAACACGTATGAACAGCAGTAATGAGGGTAAAGGATCGTGTGGTACCAACGCACGATTACAGAATATAATGCAACAATCCAACTACATACGTAAGTAACCAACAATCATCACAGTCATCCTATCCACTAATGCTTGCATCGCCAACTGGAACTCGTAGTCTATCATCGAAATAGTAACTCACCCCTACATCAAACAAGAATAAGGGAATGAATTACCGTACCGGGACAGCGTTACGTGCCAGCCAGCTTAGCAAGCAACAAGCCATACAATTTAGAAGAATAAGTGGCCACTCAATATGCCTACGGCTCTCTATGTAGAGGTTGGGTTACCCCAACAATGCAAGTATGGGAATCCTCAGATCATGCCGTCCCAGCAGGGCTGGCAAGGCCAAGTATAGCATGTAAGAAGAGCACCGATCCTCGTAAGGCCACCGGGCTCTGTATGTCACCACCGGTCCCTGTAAGGCCACCGTGTCGAGCATTCCATGTTATAATGTATAGTACATAAGTAGCCGAATATTGCCATCCACTAGTACGAATGGTAAAAATATCCGTGGCGGCCAGCCTGCAGGTCATGACTAATGTCTGGGATAAGGCTGGTAATACACGATCTCGGGATTCCGTTCCCCCCCAATGCTTCTACCAGTTTAAGTTGCCTAGACTAACCATCTAGTTATCCGGGGTCACATGCCGTGGTCACATAATCACCTCCTAGATGTCGTACCTCAGTACGACAAATGCTAATTAAGAATCAACCTCGGCACCTGTAGTCCCAGTTGTGATTCATCCTTAGTGTTATGCGACAAGCAAGCAAGCAATCCTGACGATGCTAAGACTAAAGGCCAACTACCAAGGTACCCGTACAGGTAATCATATAATATAGCTAGAATATCAAGATGTGTAAAACCCCTAAAATTTCTACTATTTTTTTATTTATTAAATTTGGTACCATTTAAAATTTTGTATTGTACGTCGCATAGTCGTATTGTACATCGCGCACGAAATTTTTTCTTGCTCGTCGAGTGCGAATATGTGGGAGCGTACATATTTTTGAAAAACATTATTTTTATTTTTATAGTTTCAAAGTAATATAGACAAAAATTATTTTTAGCGATTATTTTCAAGTTTATGACTATTAGCCTTTCATTTATATAGCTATATTAATAAATAAATTTTTCCTATAAAATGGTAAATTAGAAAAGTATATCTATGTAAACATTAATTGTACATACATATATATATTGTTATTTTAAATAATAATGTAATTTTCGAAATTAATATTATAGTATTTTGGAAACCATATTTTGAAGTTATCATGACAATTTAAACCTTGATTTGAATTTATGCTTTTATTTAAATAGTTAAATAATTGAAATTTGAATTATTCTATTTGATTTTAAACTAAGAGATTTTAATTTGATTTAAAATTAGATTTGGATTTGGATTTGATTGGATTGCTTTTAAATTAAATTAGGGGATATCTAAATTAGGTTTTAAATATCCTAAATCCTTATCATATTGGGAATTTCACATCCTATAAATAGGCAGGTACTCCTCCACATTATTCATCTCCCACAAATTCTCCATAAATCTACGTGCATCGTGTCCATGTTCATCCATAAATCTTATTCCATAATTACATTTACATTATTGTCTCTTCCGTGTCGGACACACTCCGACATATCAAATTCCTACCTACTCCTAACCAAAGCTATCTACTACCCACGGTCAGCACCCTAGCCATTCACCGGACGTCCACAGCCCGACCTCGCCTGGCCACTCCGAACTCCCGATACCAACACCACCACCATGGTCATCCTCCTCCACTGCCAACCCATCTCCGCCTCCTCACCCGGACACCCGACTCCCAACGCAGCAACCCGACACCATCACCGCCATCACCACGACCATTATAGCCATCACCAACAATGCCACCTCCGCCACCAACAGTATCGTCATCACCACGCCGCCGCGACCACAGAAAAGAAAAAGAAAGAAAACCCAATTTAAACCCTAACCTTCGTCGGAACCCGTGCGGCCGCCTCCCGCTTCACCAACCTCCGCCGCTCCAGTCCAGCGCTCGCAGTACGCGCCACCGCCCGCAGAGACTGCGACGGCCGCCGCGCCAACACGGAGCGCCAGCTCCGATGGAACGCCAGCGCCCTCTCCGCCTGGTCTTCGTCTGCCGCGCCGAGCACGCGTAGGCCGCGAGGCCTCTCTTGTGTCGCCGACGATACGGTCCACCGGAACCTAAGTGAGTCTCCCCCTCTCTTCTCCCCGCCGCCGCCTGGATCTGGCACCGGCGACCCAGACAGCCACCAAAACCCCCTTCCGATCTCTCTTCGCCGAGCCCCGTGCAAACCCTTCGCCGCCGTCCCCCTCTCTCGTCCACCGCCCGAGCGCCAGTCGACGAACGCCGCCTGAGCCTCCCCTCCGTCGATTTTCTCTGCCTCCTTCTCCGACTGTCCTCCGCCCTGGCCTTCCGCCGCCGACGAGCCCGACCAAAAACACCGCCGCGTGGAAGTACGAGCACCCTGCCGGAGCAGTCGCGTGCGACGCTGTGACCGTGTCTGCGCGGGCAGCAAACGCTTGAGCCTCCAGCGCGCACCCTTTCATCTCCTCCCTTCGCCACCGCCATCCGTGCAGGCCAATCGCCGCCTTGCAGAGTACACGCCGACCGCCCCAGAAAAACCCTCTTCACCCCATCTCTTCCTTCTTTAGATTTAGTTTGGTTATTATTTTTTTTGTTTGTTTTGATTGTGCTTTGGTCTTCGAGAGAATACGGTTTTCCTTAGTCAGGATATTTATTATTATTATTATTATTATTATTATTATTATTATTATTGTTTATTATTATTCCATTTCATTATTAGTATTATTATTATTATTTTCTGTTGTTATGATTATCTTTGCTATTGTAAGTACTGTTGTAAACAGTACAGATATAAAAATATATTTATATTTATATTTTTGGGATATTAAGTTATTTGTATCTTAAAATACAAGATATAAATTGCTAAGGAGCCTTGTTATTATTATTATCGTGTTTTTCTTTTATGGTTATTATCATTTTGTGCCTACTAGTAGTGGATTAAAAATATATTTGTAAGGATATTATAAATACTTTCTAAAAAGGTTATATCATGATTAGTCTAAATCAATTTCAAACTTAGAGAATATATGATAGTTTTCTACCTATAATTTTACTTTGACAAATTAGTTTTAGCCCTAAAAATCTTATATTTACAAAATTAGGATTCTTGCCTAAAAATGTTTTTCTTGAATTTAAGTATTTTTGCTATAATTATTTTGACTCATAAAAACTAGTTATTAAGTATTATAAATAATTTCCTAAAATCATATATATTATTTTATTTCAAATTCCTTCGATTATCCCTCTTCCGCGATTAGTCCTATTCACAATCCCTTACCAATTCAAGCCCACCTTATGTCCACCCTAACTAAATTGACCCTTCTGGACCCAATGGAACTGTCCGTGCCACCATCCGAGGTCTCCTTGCATAGTTGTTGCACCGAAGTTGCAGTTCGTACCGCATTGATCATCGCAGCACACCAGGCGTACTACCAGGCAAGACACCTTGCCATTAGCTGTTTATTTATTTTAGCTCATATTTCATGCATTATTTATTTTCCTTATGCAAAATAAACTGTGATACATGGCATAACTGTTAGAACTTACTGTTCATTTATTTTCTGCTATATTTTTTTACATTAAACCTAGATTTAAGGGACCACCTTGTGTGTTGCATTCATTGGCCTTGACACGTTGTAACACGAGGTTGTGTGTCGTATGTAGAACACGAAAGTGCATGATTGGCTGGCCACCAGTACGTACAAGCCGTGCGATAGAAATAACCGCTAATAGAGGTTGCGTACTAGTTTGACTTAGCGGTTATAGTGGTTTGTGTTGTGGATACAACATAATAGGCATTGGGCGGGGAGGACAATTCCTTAGCGTATGGGCTTTGATGCACTTTCCCTTGTGACCCGGACTCTCCGCTGGAGATACGGGGTTGATGACCCATGATTACTGACGGGCACTGACGATTCTGCGGAACGTCATGCTCTTCCTGATGGGGCCTCTGGTGCCAAGGGGGACTACGTCGATCCTATTCAGCCAGGGCCCATGCGTAGGAAGGATTGTTCTTAACTACATTTCACTTAAATGGTAGGCTACCCTATCCGTTAGGTACGAGTACTTTTGGTTTGGATACTTGTATCTGACCGTGGCTTGGAATAATAACTTGTCGCAGATTAGTTTGTCACATCTTGTCCTTGTTTGGTTGTAGGTGTGACTTACTACTTCGATGAGAAGGTATTGAACCTTGTTAGGGTCCGGATACCATATTGGATTCATAGCATGGAAAGATACGTCGCCGTGAATTAGTTTACCATCTCCTGTCCTTGTTTGATTGGGGGGATGGTACGCGTTCAGTAGGTGCGTATAGGACCATGTTATAATTGATTTATTTATTTGAGCAATATTTATTCAGTTTAAATGGCATAATATTAAGTGTCTTGTTACGTCCCTCTGAGGACCTGGTTGTCTTGCCAGGTGTGTGCTATTGTCTTTCGTAGGTACTCTAGTTCTAGTCGTGACTATCTCTATTCTTCGAGGATGATTGCGCTTGGATTGTCTTCGCTTCGCTCGCCACTCATTTCATTTTCCATGTATTTTATTTCCTTATTTTGTTGGTAGTGGATTTGTCTCCCAACTATTGTATCAAGACAATTCTTTCTCATTATATGACATCTTTATTTCATTTATTTTTGTGGATGAGATTAGTTATGGTTCTACTGCATTTTACAGCTGTATATACGAGGCTTTCATATATTGGAGTATACTTCGTATGAGTACAACTGGCATGTCTATGTTCCTAGTCCTACGTATTTTGGGACTGGGGCATTACATGTTTTTGTGGTGGCCCATGGAGGTCAAGATAAATTGGTGGTTACTTTACCGTACCAAGCAAGCCTACGTATAGGATTAGAAGTTTAGGATCTCATCCACATACTTGACCTCTTTCCTAGATTTTATCTACCGTTTGACTCATCAATTGCATCTTGCTTGCTTCCTTTCATCCATATTCTTATCTTCCCTTCGTGCTTACTAGAGATTGACCCTACTAGTTAGTTGTCCCAAAACACCATTAGTTTAATCTTTTAAGTTGGGTAGACTACCTTATGACCTAGCAACCCCTTTGACCTAGTGACCTATATTAGCAAGCTTATTTAGATCCTAGAATCTAGAGGACCTAACCCTTCTAGCTAACCAAGGACTTGGACAAGAAGACTATGGGACAACTGTATGACTTAGAATATTCTACCTTCTTTTAATCTAAATATCTCGTACCTATGTTTCTACCACTTTGACTATTGTTGCAACTATATTCTAGTTTTGCAAACTCATCCATTTATCGAGTTTGTTCGTGACTTATGCTATTGAGCGCGCTCACTAACATACTGTCTAATCAGAACTGGTGCATGATGGTCTGATCAACCGAGTGCACTTTGGTTCGCTTTTGTCTATTATTCTACGTGGATGGGGACATAATTAAACTTTGCCCTTACAATCCCATCCACGACTGCCTTGACAATTCTTTTGAAATTATTCGATCGTCTTTGAATCACATATTCGTATTCGATAACGCCTCCTTCGAACTCTATATTGCTTTCGTCTTCACCTATTTTAGGAGGACGGAAGCGTTGTGCTAGAAATTCCTCTAGCTATCCTATCACCTAATGACCATTATCACTCGATGTTGCCATATCTTTGTCTTAAAATACTCGACCTTTCCTCGACCCTAATTCTACCAATTTTGACTTTCTAATCACTTGAATTTAAGAGTGATTACAATCGTCTCTCAATCGTATCCTCAACCTAGACTACGACCATATAAACTTCGAACCCTTCTATCTACCGTTGTGCCTTCCCACCCCCCTACGAATTCTTAATTTCGAGGATGAAATTCTTTTAAGTTGGGTAGGATGTAAAACCCTAAAATTTCTACTATTTTTTTATTTATTAAATTTGGTACCGATTTAAAATTTTGTATTGTACATCGCATAGTCGTATTGCACATCGGGCACGAAATTATTTTTCTTGCTCGTCGAGTGCGAATATGTGCGAGCGTACATATTTTTGAAAAATATTATTTTTATTTTATAGTTTCAAAGTAATATAGACAAAAATTATTTCTAGCGATTATTTTCAAGTTTATGACTATTAGCCTTTCATTTATATATCTATATAAAATAAATTTTTCCTATAAAATGGTAAATTAGAAAAGTATATCTATGTAAACATTAATTGTACATACATATATATATTTAGTAATTATATATTAGTTATTTTAAATAATAATATAATTTTGAAATTAATATTATAGTATTTTTGGAAACCATATTTTGAAGTTATCATGACAATTTAAACCTTGATTTGAATTTATGCTTTTATTTAAATAGTTAAATAATTGAAATTTGAATTATTCTATTTGATTTTAAACTAAGAGATTTTAATTTGATTTAAAATTAGATTTGGATTTGGATTTGATTGGATTGCTTTTAAATTAAATTAGGGGATATCTAAATTGGGTTTTAAATTTCCTAAATCCTTATCATATTGGAAATTTCCATATCCTATAAATAGGCAGGTACTCCTCCACATTATTCATCTCCCACAAATTTCCTCCATAAATCTACGTGCATCGTGTCCATGTTCATCCATAAATCTTATTCCATAATTACATTTACATTATCGTCTCTTCCGTGTCGGACACCCCGACATCATCAAATTCCTACCTACTCCTAACCAAAGCTACCTACTACCCACGGTCAGCACCCTAGCCATTCACCGGCCGTCCACAGCCCGACCTCGCCTGGCCACTCCGAACTCCCGATACCAACACCACCACCATGGTCATCCTCCTCCACTGCCAACCCATCTCCGCCTCCTCCGCACCGGACACCCGACTCCCAACGCAGCAACCCGACCATCACCGCCATCACCACCGACCATCAACCATCACCAACAATGCCACCTCCGCCACCAACAGTATCGTCATCACCACGCCGCCGCGACCACAGAAAAGAAAAAGGAAAGAAAACCCAATTTAAACCCTAACCTTCGTCGGAACCCGTGCGGCCGCCTCCCGCTTCACCAACCTCCGTCGCTCCAGTCCCAGCGCTCGCAGTACGTGCCACCGCCCGCAGAGACTGCGACGGCCGCCGCGCCAACACCGGAGCGCCAGCTCCGATAGAACGCCAGCGCCCTCTCCGCCTGGTCTTCGTCTGCCGCACCGAGCACCGCGTAGGCCGCGCGGCCTCTCTTGTGTCGCCGACGTTGCGGTCCACCGGAACCCTAAGTGAGTCTCCCCCTCTCTTCTCCCCGCCGCCGCCTGGATTTGGCGCCGGCGACCCAGACAGCCACCAAAACCCCTTCCCGATCTCCTCTTCACCGGAGCCCCGTGCAAACCCTTCGCCGCTATCCCCCTCTCTCGTCTACCGCCCGAGCGCCAGTCGACGAATGCCGCCTGAGCCTCCCCTCCGTCAATTTCCCTCTCCGCCTCCTTCTCCGACTGTCCTCCGCCCAGGCCTTCCGCCGCCGACGAGCCCGACCAAAAACCTCGCCGTCGCGTGGAAGTACGAGCGCCCTGCCGGAGCAGCACCGTCGTGCGACGCTGTGACCACGTCTGCATGGGCAGCAAATGCTGCTGAGCCTCCAGCGCGCACCCTTTCATCTCCTCCCTTCGCCACCGCCATCCGCGCAGGCCAACCGCCGCCTCGCGGAGTACACGCCGACCACCCAGAAAAACCCCTCTTCACCCCATCTCTCTTCCTCCTCTGCTTTAGATTTAGTTTAGTTTATTATTTTTTGTTTGTTTGATTGTGCTTTGGTCTTCGAGAGAATACGGTTTTCCTTAGTCAGGATATTATTATTATTATTATTATTATTATTATTATTATTATTATATATTATTATTATATTATTATTATTTTGTTGTTGTGTTTATTTTTATTCCTATTTCATTATTAGTATTATTTATTATTTTCTGTTGTTATGATTATCTTTGCTATTGTAAGTACTGTTGTAAATAGTACAGATATAAAAATATATTTATTTATATTTTGGGATATTAAGTTATTTGTATCTTAAAATACTAGATAAAATTGCTAAGGAGCCTTGTTATTATATTATCGTGTTTTTCTTTTATGGTTATTATCATTTTGTGCCTACTAGTAGTGGATTAAAATATATTTGTAAGGATATTATAAATACTTTCTAAAAAGGTTATATCATGATTAGTCTAAATCAATTTCAAACTTAGAATATATTATGATAGTTTTCTACCTATAATTTTACTTTGACAAATTAGTTTTAGCCCTAAAAATCTTATATTTACAAAATTAGGATTCTTGCCTAAAAATGTTTTTCTTGAATTTAAGTATTTTTGCTATAATTATTTTGACTCATAAAAACTAGTTATTAAGTATTATAAATAATTTCCTAAAATCATATATTATTTTATTTCAAATTCCTTCGATTATCTCCTTCTTCCGCGATTAGTCCTATTCACAATCCCTTACCAATTCAAGCCCACCTTATGTCCACCCTAACTAAATTGACCCTTCTGGAACCAATGGAACTGTCCGTGCCACCATCCGAGGTCTCCTTGCATAGTTGTTGTACCGAAGTTACAGTTCGTACCGCATTGATCATCGCAGCACACCAGGCGTACTACTAGGCAAGACACCTTGCCATTAGCTGTTTATTTATTTTAGCTCATATTTTATGCATTATTTATTTTCCTTATGCAAAATAAACTGTGATACATGGCATAACTGTTAGAACTTACTGTTCATTTTTTCCTGCTATGTATTATTTTCTCACATTAAACCTAGATTTAAGGGACCACCTTGTGTGTTGCATTCATTGGCCTTGACACGTTGTAACACGAGGTTGTGTGTCGCATGTAGAACACGGAAGTACGTGATTGGCTGGCCACCAGTATGCACAAGCCGTGCGATAGGAATAACCGCTAATAGAGGTTGCATACTAGTTTGACTTAGCGGTTATAGTGGTTTGTGTTGTGGATACAACATAATAGGCATTGGGCGGGGAAGACAATTCCTTAGCGTATGGGCTTCGATGCACTTTCCTTTGTGATCCGGACTCTCCGCTGGAGATACGGGATTGATGACCCATGATTACTGAGGACACTGACGATTCTGCGGAACGTCATGCTCTTCCTGATGGGGCCCTAGTGCCCAAGGGGACTACGTCGATCTTATTCCGCCAGGGCCCATGCGTAGGAAGGATTGTTCTTAACTACATTTCACTTAGAATGGTAGGCTACCCTATCCGTTAGGTACGAGTACTTTTGGTTTGGGTACTTGTATCTGACCGTGGCTTGGAACAATAACTTGTCGCGGATTAGTTCGTCACATCTTGTCCTTGTTTGGTTGTAGGTGTGACTTACTACTTCGAGAAGAAGTATTGAACCTTGTTAGGGTCCGGATACCATATTAGATTCATAGCATGGAAAGATACGTCGTCGTAAATTAGTTTACCATCTCCTGTCCTTGTTTGGTTGGGGGGATGGTACGCTCGTTCAGTAGATGCGTATTGGACCATGTTATATTCGATTTACTTATTTATTTGAGCAATATTTATTCAGTTTAAATGGCATGATATTATGTGTCTTGTTACGTCCCTCTGAGGACCTGGTTGTCTTGCCAGGTGTGTGCTATTGTCTTTCGCAGGTGCTCTAGTTCTAGTCGTGACTATCTCCATTCTTCGAGGATGATTGCGCTTGGATTGTCTTCGCTTCGCTCGCCACTCATTTCATTTTCCATGTATTTCATTTCCTTTTTATTGGTAGGGATTGTCTCCGCCCACATATTGTATCAAGACAATTCTTTCTCATTATATGACATCTTTATTTTATTTATTTTGTGTGGATGAGATTAGTTATGGTTCTACTGCATTTTACAGCTTATGTATTCATATAGGCTTCCATATATTGGAGTATACTTCGTATGAGTACAGCTGACATGTCTATGTTCCTAGTCCTAGTATTTTGGGGACTGGG
>JANAVB010010564.1:0-36790 GCA_029216955.1 Iris pallida
TGCCTTTCCACAGTAGGTGCAACCCGCTGGGGGTTGCTGGTTCTTTCTCTGCTGTTGCTGCTGCTGCTGCCTGACTGGTGGTACTGGCCTTCGCAATGCCATATCATGAATGCGAGCGCCAAAATGGTGTTTTATTCGGGGAGCTACTCTCCCTCTTCCTTTCATCTGATTGTGAGATCTCTTCTGACCTCCAGTCCTTGATGTGATCCTCTGGATTGTGATCTCATGCCTTCGGGTTGCCGTTAACACCTCATCAAAGGTCTGGTAGTTGTGCCCCTCTATCAATTGCAAGAGTTCAAGATGGAACCCTTGCTGAAATCTCATAGCCCTCTGGCTCTCCGTTGCTACCATCTCTTGGGCAAACCTACTCAATCTGCAGAACTCTGCTGCATAAGCATCCACTGTCTTGTCGACCTGCTTGAGGTTGATAAACTTCTGTTGTAGCTCAAACTGTGCCACAAATCCATAATACTTCGTCTTGAACCTCGCAGCAAAATTATCCCAAGCTACAGGACGTCTGATGCCCACTTCTTCTAATTCCCACCGATCACGTACGTGGTCCTGAAGTAATAGCTTCACTTGATCCACACGTTCTTCCATCGGTACCTTAGCCGCTGTCAGAATAGCCTCAATATCCTTAAGCCATGCATCTGCTGAAAAGGTATCTTCCGTGCCCTCGAAACGACGGGAGTTGTACTTGCAAAATCTGGTTGATGCTCCTGAATCAGTCCTCACTCCTCTTTCCAAAGTCGTTTGTAATCCTTGGTTGAACAATACATTCTGCTCTTGCAGCTGAGTGTGCATGCGTTGCTGGGCCAATATCTGATGTTGATGAGTAGCCATCATCCCTCTCATGATCTCCAGAAGGGCTGGTGTGTCTACTTCCACTGGGGTAGGTGGAACTGTTGGTGGTGTTGGAACCTCCAGATACTGCGGTCCAGCTGCTGGTTCCACTATCACCTCTTCTTGGATGGTCTCTTGAGGTAGCACTGGCCCTTATTGCTGACCAACATGGTCAGGTTGTTCATGTTGCCCTTGTTGTTGTTGTCCAGCTCTAACAGATACGGATGAGGTGCTCCTAAGAAAAGGGATAAGAGAACAATCAAACTATCGGACAGGGAAGATCAATGAAGTCAAAGGATACCGGAATGTCAAGCTAGAGTCAAGAGTAACGAATCATGAGATCAAGGGGAAACATGTGTGATTGAGACATCCTATAAATTAAAACACCCCACAAGTCTAAAATCTGACCTGCATGGGCCACCACTAAAACCTTATCACGCCCCAGAACCAGAATACCGAAGAGCAGGAGAGTGACTCAGCCAGCTACGTATTACGGGTAGATGAATATCGTATAATACGATCAATGTTGTCTAAAAGATGAGGGGGTGCATACTACTTGAAAGTCTTACTAGGGTTACTCAACATCTATTGTCTCAATCATTCAAACAAGAAACAGTAAATCGAGAACATGTAAGATAAAGCAGTAAGGCGTCCCAAATGCTCAATCAAAATGTTCTTAAGATCCGGCTTTACAAAACATAGCCAGAGGATATAACAAGGTATACACAATCGTTATCAGCTGCAGTCTGACTTAGTTACAATTATGTAAAAGTAAGTACAAGACAATCCGACTAACATGTCGGTGCCAAGTGGCAAAAGTAAAGTAAGTAGTAAAACGAGCAGGGAAGCAAGGAACCCTCTCGTGTCCTCCTGCGATCATCCCTCTAGTATTGACCATCTTGGAGATAGAAGTAAGCTGAGTCCTCAGGAACCGGCTCTAAATCTGGCCATGCAAAACCAGAGAGGTTAGACCTCTAATAGCAAGAACCACAAGGAAGCACGATACGAGAATTAAAACCAGTGATAAGGGGTAAGAATATAATACATAGGTCCCTGCTTGCTACTGGGATTCACACAACATCACGACACTTCTAGCCAACTTTCCAACCAAACAAGGACAGAAGTTGAGTCGTCATGTCCTGACATTCTGATCATCTCAGTAGTTAACAGATTAGATACAGTACACAACAAATCAATTTAAACGACAATATAACTACTACGGCTTGCTAACTGTAAGTTCCAAGTTATCCTGGAAATATGCAATAAGGGATTCCTCAGTTCTTACCATGTACACGCAAGGCTAGTCTACCCAATAATCAATTATGCCAATCATGAATTAGACAAGTCCCAGCGGGACGCCCGTCATCAATATACAATAAATGTAAACAGATGCCACTCCCTACCCGTGTGGCAGATTTGCAGTATCCGTAGGAACCAGCCAGCATGTCGGGGCACTAATTGTCCCAAGATGGCTGCCATGTAAGAACTCGGGAATCCATTCTCTCCATGCAATCGTTATTTTATTTAACTTAATAGTCCCTACGTTATTTGAAATCTCATGCCGTGGATCATGGTCATTCAGAATGAGTACTTTCGTACAGAGTACGATATGCATAACTATACAACGATGTCTATGCGGTTAGGTTGTAGGTCTTACATAGCGTAATGCAACAATCAAACCTAGCCACAGAATAATCATGCCTTGACTGGAAGGTACACGTGCTGCCTTTATAGAAACAAGTTAAAGCCTGCACGTATCCATATGCCAATGTTCGGGATCGGCTAGTCGATCACAATGGTTCAGGGTTAATATGAACGTGTCTTATTCAATTTCAATAAGACGACTAGCCAGTCTCTTAGTTCCAACTAGAAACGCATGATCAATCATTAGTCAAGGTAACAATCATTATCAATTGTGACTGTAGGCCTCAAAAATGAAAGTCACGCTGAGTTGATCAGAACAAGAAGCAGCACAAAAGATACGCTAAGTTCTGCCTGGCCATCTTCTTTAGAAGTCACGCAGAGACAGCTCAGCCATACGTCAGAATCATAATGACTGACAACACAACAGTCGAGAAACGTCTCCTCGTATGCCACGTATGCACAGAATTCGAGAGATCATCGCCGTCTTTTGCGTGATTTTCGAAATCTTCCTTAGCAAGACTCACTCTTCACCAAGTTGGCGTGACTTTGGGTCTTATCTTCATTTAATGCGGCTGACAATATAATCAATGTCAGAGATTTTGTGTCAGACGAAGCGTGCCAAATCAAGACAGCTGGCGGTTTGCGTGGATTCTGAACCTTCTCCTTCCTCAAGTTTGCGTGGATTTTTGAGTTATTCTTCTCAAAGTCTGCGTAAATTCTGAAGTATTCTTCTTCAAAGCTTGCGTGGATTTCGCCTTCAACGAGTCTGCGTCAACGAAACTGCGTGGATTTTTGCCTTCAGCAAGACAGCGTGGATTTTATTTCAACTGGAGTACGTGGCAGCCATGCCACCGATCTCTCTCTCGCGTGCCCAGTAACTTGCACACGACTCATGCACTAATGTCATGTGTCCAACAGTTACGGGCCACGTCCAGTAACTACTCACTAATCCTGCGTGTATTTAGAGTCTGCGTGACTTTTCAAATGCACTAGTGGTGAGGTAGTTATCTTTTCAGTTACTGTTTTGACTCTATAAATAGAGTTCTTTTTTTATTCATTGTACAGATACATTGATATCTACTGTCAAAATTTTGAGAGCTTTTCTTCTTCGCATAGTCCAAGGGATAAAGCGATCGTCTTCTAGATCGGATTCCTACAGTTGTAATTTTCCCAGATACAAAACAAATAAAGAGAATTTCTTTATGGAAAACAAATTGGCGACTCTGCTGGGAAAAACCATCTCCTCTTCTGAGATGGTAACAACTCAATGCGACACTTCGTCTATCGGCTCGACGAAGAAGGTGATGACGATCAAATTCGATCAACTCGCCTATGAAAAAATGCAGAGGCTAAGGGTGGCAAGCCCATTCCAGCCTCCATTATCACTGCCAAGTCAAAGGGACACTCTGTCTATGTCCCTAAGAATCATTTGGCAGTCAATGGTGAAGTCTCTGCCACAGTGTCTACTCCTAACACTGGCAAGAACTCCACTGCAAGCACGCACACTCTTGTGCGCTCGAAGATGACAGTAACTAAAAGTCACGTTGACAGTACTGGCTCCTTAGCCGAATCTGTTCCAGCGTGCAAATTCAATTCTAAAAGTCACGTTGACAGTACTGGCTCCTTAGCCGAATCTGTTCCAGCGTGCAAATTCAATTCTAAAAGTCACGCTGACAGTACTGGCTCTTTAGCCAAATCTGTTCCAGTGTGCAAATTCAACTCTAAAAGTCACGCTGATAGTACTGGCTCCTTAGCCAAATCTATTCCAGTGTGCAATCCCACATTCAAAAGTCACGCTGACAGTACTGGCTCTTT
This sequence comes from Iris pallida, assembly GCA_029216955.1. Taxonomy (NCBI): domain Eukaryota; kingdom Viridiplantae; phylum Streptophyta; class Magnoliopsida; order Asparagales; family Iridaceae; genus Iris; species Iris pallida. Next base: position 4,303 of record JANAVB010010564.1, read on the forward strand.
AGCCAAATCTGTTCCAGCGTGTAATTCTAAAATCAAAAGTCACGCTAACAGCTCTGGTTCTTTAACCAAGTCTGTTTCAGCGTGTATTTCATCAGAGAAGAATAACTCCTTAGTTATCTCTTCTTCTTCACCGAGTTCTACTAGAACTGGGGTGGTTTTCCACACAAAGTCCCTTCGAAAAGGAACAACTCTTTAGTTGTTTCTTCTGCTCCTGTAGTTTTTACTCCAGGAACAGCTTTGACTGATACTTTTGTTAGTCAAAGGAAAGGAGATGGTCTTTTGACTACTCTTCCTTCTGGACATTCTATGTCTCAACATCTGAATGAGTCTAAGAAGAAACATTCCTTAATGTCTTCTTCTTTGATTTCTTCAAATTGGGCACAAAATATGTCCATTAAAGAGGGTCTATTACCAACTCCTAATCAAGGGAGTGGTTTAACTCTTCCTTCTCTGCAAATATCCAGATCAATGGAAGGAAAACTCCATGTTTCCAAAATTAATATGTTACCTTCCACTGATTTAAGAACAAAACTCAACACTTCTGGTGTTAAGAAACCATACCAATTGGATATGAAGATAAAAGATCCAGATGCAGAGTATGCAAGAAATTATGTGGCTCACATTAATCACTCTTTGTATAATTAAGAGCCATCAAGACCCAAGAACAGGAAGTATATTCCTCAATCTTCACAAACAGATTTACGGGAATATCTTCAACAGAAGAGAAGGAGCAATTCTATATCAAAGAAACATGCTGAATGTGACTTCTATCCAAGAGTCATAATTCAGTGCAGATGTGAATCAACAGTTCAAGACCATGGTGATCATGCTGAATGTGACTTCCAGCCAAGAGTCACAATGCAATGCAGATGTCAAAATAAACGACAGTCTGTCTTTAATAGGATTCAGTATGAACCTATGCCTGATGAAGATGAGCCTTTGTTTGCCTCTGTCAACATGACTTCTCGGGACACCGGGGGTAGAGTTGATAGTCCAGATGGAGTATATAAAAACACCAGTGCAAGAGTCCTGGCTTCTAGTCAAAGAAATTTGATCCCTGAAATTGACTCTGAATTTCTTGGAGAATCTAACTTCCCACCTCTTCCTACTGGGGATAATTCTTCTATAGTTGACTTTGATACACGAAGCAATGATTCAGAGCATACAACATCTACTAGTTCATCAATAATCCCTCATACAGTCATGACTTACATGGTTGATGGGAATACTGATGAACCCTCTTCTTCCCTGACTCCTCAAGATCAAAGAATTGTTTCTTTGGAACAGCAAATGAAGTCTATGACTGACACAATGAAGTCAATGTATGAACTCATGACAGCTCAGTTGCAAAATCGACAGACTGTATCAGATGCCATACCAGTTGATACTGATATAAGTCCAATACAAGTTCCTCCAGTAGTACAATCCAATACTCCTGGACCTGCTCAACCAAATCCTAGTCTCTCTGGAGCTGGGGGTAGTGCTTACAATGCTGTTCCTCCTCCTAACTATTCTCTACAAGCCACAACTCCACAATCTTCGGGAGTTGTCTCTGAAGAATTGAAAAATCTCAAAACTCAATTCGAGGCATTCAAACAGAAGGATGGTTTACAAAGGTTAGGCATCAAGCAGCCTTATCCGATAGAATGGAAGCAAGTATCATATCCTCCTAAATACAAGCCTCCTACTATCTCATTCTATGATGGAACCACTTCTCCAAGTCAGTTTATCAATCACTTTGAAGTGATGACTGATCAACTACAACCAAGTGATGCCCTCCTTACTCGGGTATTTATTGGATGTCTCAAGGGAACGGCTTATGAATGGTATAGAAGTCTCCCAGATGGGAGTATTACCTCATTTGCTGGTTTCAAACAGATGTTTCTTGAAAGGTTCTATGAAGGGCTTAATGACATGACCATGTCTGCTCTTATTAGAATCAAGCAGAACAATAATGAATCTACAGAGGAATACATTGAACGGTTTCGAAGAGAAGCTCTGAAGATGCCTCTTGGAACTCCTGATGCTGTCACCATTGACACGTGCAAATCAAACTTGTTGCCAATCATCAGTATGTGGACAGGGTCCACTCAATTTCAAGATTGGCCTTCCTTCATAGTCAGTGCTAAAGCTGCAGAAATCAGTGCTGAAACCTTCAAAGGTTTAGGAGTGCAGATGACTCCTAAAGAAACATGACAAGGGGCTAACAATAAAAATAATGCTCGCAAAGGAAAAGAAACTCTAGAAGTTAATCTTCAGAGCAAAGATGCATCGAATGTTCAAACTCCTGCCTCTACAACTCAACAATCAAGAACACCTCGCCCCAGAGAAGAATATTCTTTTGATGACGACGATGTCCTTGGTATCTTTGAATGTCTGCTGAAAGGTAATAAAATACAATTACCAGAGATCAAGAAACCTGATGAAGCTGGTAAAACAGATCATCCTAAATACTGTCCATATCACAGAATGCTGGGTCATACAATTCGTACATGTTATGTATTGAAAGGAAAGATCCAAGAAATGATTAAATCTGGAGCTATCTCTCTTACTCCAAAAGAGAAGACCGTCACCTCCAACGTCGTCTCTATGCAATTTGGAAATTTCCCTCCTCAACTCCTTGAAAGTGGAATTATTCCTATTCCCAAGGCAACTCTTGACATAGTGAATCTTCCTCCTCCACAGTCTGAAGGATTAGTGCCAATCACTTTGGAAACAGGAGAAATCATGTGGATCCATCCTGATCTAGTGGCAGATTTTGAATCGCCTTCTCCTCAAAAGATTTTTCTCAAAAATCCAAGAAGGCTGGAAAGATCAAGTCATGTCATATGACTTCTCTTGGGTCTACTTCTGACACAGAGCCAAAGACAAAGAAGAAGCACTTGTTAGTGCTACTCGAACGGGGAAACCTTACCTAAAGGATTATTCTAAAAATCCTGAAGATCCTACTGATATTCCTTCAGATGCTCCTAATGTTCCTCCCGAGAAAGAACTATCTACTGAACCTGTTCCTCCCAAGCCTACGGCTCTGGAGAAAGGCAAACAACAGGCTCGGTTTGATAAGCCAATCAAGAAGTCTTCTCCTCTTGGACTTCAGAAGCCTTACAACTTCGACATTTTGGCTCAGCTTGCTAATACTCCCACTAGAATGTCCCTTTTTGAACTTCTACGTCTTTCCAAAGAGACTCGGGAGACGTTAAGTGAAGCACTTCTACAAGCTGACTCTTGTCTTGCACAATTGAAGAAGCCAGATGCGGAACCTGCCACTTGCTTACATTGCAACAGTGTACTGGAGATTATCCCAAATATCACCTTTACACAAGACGACATGTTACTGGAGGATAATCGACATGATCGACCTCTCTACTATACTGGTTATATTGATACGATGAAGATAGATCGTATTCTCATTGACCCAGGGTCTGCTATAAGCATAATGCCAAAGAGTTTGTTGGATGAACTAAAAATCCCTCTTCACAAACTCTCCAAGACGGTTACTACTATCTTGGGATTCAATCAAAGCCGAAGTGAGCCTTTGGGAAAGATTCATCTGAAGCTTCAGATAGGTGATTTCAGATCTAAAGTTACTTTCTATGTGATCGAGATCGCGGGATCCTATAATCTTCTTCTGGGGAGGCCCTTTCTTCATGAAAATAATGTGGTGCCCTCTACTCTTCATCAATGTTTTAAGTACATTGATAGCAATGGAAGAGTACAAAAAGAAGTTGCTGATATAAATCCCTTCCATGGGGTTGAAGCTTATTTCAATGATTCCCGAATGTATAAAGAAGAATATACAAGGATCATACAAGCTATGGAGAAAGAAGATGCACAAAGTGAGACTTTAATAATCCCTGTTAAATATCGAACTACTCAGCAACAATCTCCTAAACCCTCTGGAGAAGATTCTTTATCATTCCAGTGAGTGGACGGATCTCTCCGTTACCTCAGTCATCTACTCAGAATACACTGATCATTCCTGTCAGTAGGCGTACTACAGTTCCTGTACCTTCACAAGATACTCTGCTAATTCCAGTTGGAGGGCGGACTACTCTTCCTACTCAAACTTCAAGGGAGCTCACCTCTTCTGAGCCATTTGTTATCGATCTTAATCGAAACAAAGCTTCTTCTTCTTCTCCCCCTTTAGTCATTGACTTGGCTAAAATCTCTAAGGCTCAGCCTTCTCCCAATGTAAATATTGCTGCTTTTACATTTAATGAAAAGTCTCCACCTTGCAGTACGTTGATGTGTGTAATTATGTTCATAGTTATTTACATCTGTTAGATGACTTGAACACAATAACCATAGGAGTTGTACAGACAGTTCATACAGATGTATCTCTAGAACCTGTACAATCTTCATACTTTCTAGTTCCTAGCAGAAAGCCAGGAGACATTCCAATATTCTTCTACAAAGGGCCTCAAAATCCTTCTGATCTTGAAGATGATGACAAAAATGATGATACTGGAAGATTACAACTACGTCGTTATAGTCAGCAATCTAGAGACATCATCAAAAATATGGGCTATGACTTCAGGACTGGCCTTAATAATGGAAAAGGAAGAAAAATGCCTGTCCGAATTCCTCCTTTGAAATATGGAAGGACGAAATGCGGATTGGGTTATACTGCTCCTACTCCTTTCATCAATATTATCCATGAAGATCTTGAGTCTGACGAAGATAAGAGATCTGATTCTTCTAGTACCACTTCTTGGGATTCCGATACGAGTATTGGTGACTTCTATTGCAACCTTCTGTCTTCTAACATGGTTTCCATTGACCATTCTGAAGAAAGTGATGAAGACGAAGAAGAGTTTGAAATCTCACCTGAATCAGAACAGTGGGCCCAAAGATTAGATAATCAATGGGAGTTTCGTTTCGAGCAAAAAGAACCTCCGACTGAAGATAAACTTGTTCAAATAGATGTTGGTGAAGAGGGGTCTCCCAAACCAATATTCATTAGTGAAAGTCTTTCAGAAACTGATAAGAAAGACATGATCAAACTCATTCGTCATTACATCGATGTCTTTGCTTGGAGTTATGAAGATATGCCAGGGCTTGATCCTCAAATTGCAACTCACAAGCTCAACATCTTGCCGAATGCTAAACCGGTCAAACAACAACAGCGACGATTTCGTCCGGACATCATGGATGCAATTGAAGCTGAAGTCAATAAACTCATTACATCTGGGTTTATTAGAGAGGAACAACATCCCGATTGGGTGGCTAATATTGTTCATGTTCTTAAAAAGACTGGCAAGATCAGAGTATGCATAGACTTTTGCGATCTCAATGCGGCATGTCCTAAAGACGAATTTTCTCTATCAATCACTGATGTCATGGTTGATAATACCTGTGGATTTGAACGAATGTCATTCATGGACGGGTATTCTGGGTAAAATCAGATCAAAATGTTCCCAGAAGACGAGAAGCACACTTCTTTCAGAACGCCGATTGGTACATACTGCTATACAGTTATGCCATTCGGTCTCAAGAATGCAGGAGCAACTTATCAACGAGCTATGAGTACTATATTCCGTGAACATTTGCGGAAAACAGTCGAATGCTATATTGATGATATTGCAGTCAAAAGTCGACAAAAGGAGGATCATATCCAAGATTTGAAGACTATATTTGATCTAATGCGTAAGCATCAATTAAAGATGAACCCTACTAAGTCCTTCTTAGGCGTCTCTAGTGGTAAATTTCTCGGCTTCGTCATTACCTCTAAAGGTATACACGTGGATCCCGAGAAGATCAAAGCCATCCAAGAGATGCGTCCTCCATGCACCTTAAAAGAGCTACGAGGATTTCAAGGAAGAATTGCTTATATCAGGAGATTTATCTCTAATTTATCAGGACGCTGCAGACCATTCAACAAACTTATGAAGAAAGGTGTCTCTTTTGTCTGGAATGATGAATGTCAGAAAGCATTCGATATATAAAACAATATCTGATGAGCCCTCCAGTATTGGTACCTCCCGTCTCAGGAATACCGTTCCTCCTCTATACTCGAGCAATGAGTCATTCATTGGGTGCATTACTCGCTCAAAAGAATCAAAATGGCCATGAACAGGCCATTTATTATCTCAGCCGCACTATGACCGGAGCTGAACCTCGATATTCACCAGTTGAAAAAGAATGTTTAGCCTTGATGTTTGCTGTCCAAAAGACACGTCATTATATCATTGGCCAGACTATTCATGTCATCTCCAGGATCAATCCTATACGGATCATGATGAAGAAATCCAGTGTTTTGAATTCTCGATTGGCTAACTGGGGAATCCTACTTGCTCAGTATGATATGCACTATATTCCTCAGAAATCAGTCAAGGGACAAGCTTTAGCTGATTTTCTGGCTGCTCACTCAATTCCAGAAAATTCAAAACTCTATGATGAAATCCCAGATGAAGTCCTAGATTCAAATCAAATTGCTGAAGAAGATCCTACTTGGCGTCTATTCTTTGATGGAGCGTCAAGAATTGGTCCTAATGGCGATATCGTTGCTGGAGTTGGAATTGTTCTTGTATCGCCAGAAGGTCTTGCCATCCAAAGAGCTTATTCTCTCGATCAGCCGTGTTCAAACAATATAGCTGAGTACAACGCATTGCTTATTGGTCTTCAACTCGCTAAACATCTGAATATTCAACATTTGGAGGCGTATGGAGACTCTAAACTTATTGTCAATCAGATCAGGGGTACTTATGAAGTTCGCCATCAAGATCTGGTTCCTTATCATAGAGTGGCCATATCTATGGCCTCATCATTTAAGGAATTCTTCATTGAACATGTTAGGCGAGCATGTAACACAGAAGCTGATGCCCTTGCTAATCTTGCAGCGGTGCTGGCTATCCCAATCAAACGGCAACAAATGATCGTTGTTCGTAATCGAGAATTATTTCATCTTGAAAATAACCTGACTCTAGGACTTCCAGTTGACATTGAAGAATCAACATCTCATGACGTCAACACAACAAGAGGATTTGGATTTAGTCGTAAATCGATATCATCTTCATCCGATTCCAGCATGGAATTTCATCTTCAGTAACTCGACTGAGAATCAGAATACGGATAAAGATTGGAGACTTCCTTTCTTAGATCTTGTATTGTATGATATTCTTCCGGATGATCCGAGTGAGGCAGCATCTATCAGACGACGATCACTCAGATTCTATTACAATCATACAACAAAGACCTTATATCGTCGAGCTTATGATGGTTTACTCCTTCGGTGCATTGCCGGTGATGAAGCCCAACAAGTTATTCGTGAAGCACATGATGGAATTTATGGAGCGCATCAACCTGGGCCAAAACTTCAAGACCGTATTCGACGGATGGGATATTATTGGCCAACTATGGTATCAGATACCATTGAATATGCAAGAAAATGCAAAGCTTGCCAAATCCATGCAGATTTTATACATCAATCTTCGGAATTTCTACATCCGACGGCAGCATCATGGCCCTTCGAAGCTTGGGGCATGGACATTGTCGGCCCGATCAATCCACCGTCATCTAAAGGTCATCGGTTCATTCTCGCAATAACCGATTATTTCTCCAAATGGGCCGAAGCTATTCCTTTATCTGAAGTTAAGACGTCTAATGTCATCAGCTTTATTAAGCACCACGTCATCTACAGATTTGGTGTCCCTCGACGCATTGTTCATGATAACGGACCACAGTTCGTCAGCCAGAAATTTACTCGATTCTGTGACGATCACCGGATTAATAATGTTGCTTCTACCGCATATAATCCAACAGCTAACGGATTAGCAGAAGCTTTCAACAAGACTATCATCAAACTCCTAAAGAAGTTTGTCTCCACTAACAAACGTAATTGGAGTGACAAGCTCGGGGAATGCTTGTGGGCTTATCGCACTACAGTCCGTAATGCTACTAAGTGTACACCTTTCTCTCTGGTGTACGGATCTGAGGCTGTTCTCCCATTAGAGATTCAAATTCCTTCTTTAAGGATAGCAATCGCTAATGAACTCACTGCCGAAAATAATGATCGTCTTCGACTTCAAGAATTGGAGGCTCTGGATGAAAAACGGTTATCTGCTCAACAGAATATTGAATTCTATTAAGCTAGAATTTCAAGGGCTTTTAACAAGAAAGTCAGAATTCGAACATTTCAGAAAGGAGAACTTGTGCTTACCGTCAGACGCCCGATGACTATGACACACATGAGTAAGGGCAAGTTTGATGCAAAATGGGAAGGTCCATTCATTGTCAATAAGATCTTTTCTAATGGGGCTTATCAACTCACTACTCTAGATGGTAAAGCCACTATGATGCCCATCAACGGCAAATTCTTGAAGAAGTACTACGTCTGATATTTCTATCAAGATTGTCCTCCCATCACTCTCCAGCTGTTTCATTGTTCTTTCCGAAGAATCATTCTGATATCTATTATCCCCAGTGGAGATAGGTATTCTACTTTGTATCGTTTTCTCAACAAATTTGATATCCACAAAATCATGTCCACATTTACTTCTGAATTTTCTATCTCAATATCATATTCATGAAAATGATATTTAGTCTTTCTGATTTCTGAGTCAAAAGATCAATGAATAAAAGCAAATATAAAGTGGGAAGGATATATCGTAAACAAAGTTTCCTTAAACGGAGTTTATTTGAGACAAATCCTTCAAGGAAAAAAAAAGAGTACATCATCATGGAAGATCACTATGATCCCTTTCATATTTGGGACGAGGACCACATACATAATCAGCAAAAGAATTGAATACATCTTTTCCTGACCACACCAAGAATTGACAGGCAGCCAGCCTCATTGCTTCTTCTTCTTCGGTTTCTCCTGTTTCGACCAGGAAGTCCAGGATATCTTTTGGCGGCTTGGGAGTAGACGAGCTTTCGCCCATTTCCTTCTTCTGCGGAGGTGGATGTTCTTTAACACCTTCAGTAGCTTCGGGGCGACTTCAGCCTTCTTTATGTTCTCTTCAAAAGACATTGTGGATAAAATGCGATCCTTCTATTCAAATATATGCTCTATTTATAGGCATATGGTTACAAGGTTCGAAGGGACGTATTCTTTCCCAATACTCAGTTCATCCATTCATTTCTCATATTCATCCGACGTTTCACATGTTCATTAATACTTGACGGTTCGTCCGTTCATTTATTACATTCACTCGACAGTTCATCTGTTCATCGTTTCTTAACGGTTCATCCGTTCATAATCTTCTATCAGTTCATTAAGTGGGGATTCGTTATTTATCATGTTTTCATAACCTCTGAATCAATTCTGAATCTGCTTACTCATTTGTCATGTTTTGACCTCTGTATAGAAATCAATCTATTTTCTTTCGAGTTCCTATATATTATCATGTCCATAATACCTCTGATAATATCATATACTCTAAAAACAGAAAAGATGATTTTATTATCTATCATGTCCACAATTCATCCACAAATACAAATCATTGAGCATAGAAGAATTGTCATTTCCATTCCCATTTCACCACAAAAAGTCTATACATTTTCTTAGACTTTCCTACAAATCATAATGGAAATCTATTACAAATCTTGGATTTTATTCTATGTACAACTGAGATCTATTTCTTCTTGGATCTTCTCTGGCAATCTCGTTGTTTGTGGCAGTTCCTGGTGTCCAGCAGGAATCAAACTCTGGTCTTATCTCTCAGACGAGAGGAGAACCACAGAGTAGGGCAACACGAAAACGTGTTGCTGCCAATATAACTGGTGGATGGGGGTAACCTCTCAAGAAAGACAGGAATGTATCCAAACCTTGGGATACAATTCCTGGTTCTGCCTTGAAAGGAACTCTACTACCCAATCTCTCGGTAGTAGAGTTAACTCCACCATCCAACTCTCGTGTATAAAGGCTCTTCCTACCATCTAAGGAAGACCCTTCTATCTCACGAAGAGTTCTGAGTTGTCTGATTTACGCGTCAAAAGCGTATGAGCTCCCTGATGTAGATGTCAGAAGAACATTGTCCACAGCATCCATATCACCAATGCCAGTTCTGAAGAAGGTTTTCAGCCAAAATTCTGCAAGAAATAGTAAAAAAAAATCAGTCAACAGAAACTGGCCAAGCAAAGACAGATACATTCTGTTCATTTCAGGAAGATGAATTTGTCCTTAGCAAACAAAAAATTCGATACATGTATATTGAACTTATCGCTGAGTTTGCTGCTAAGGATTGACAGATCCATGTCTGGTAGCGTGCACAGAGATTTGACATCAGACAACATGGCTTTCCTATTTTCTTCTCATAGAAATTCATTCTCAGAAGAGAGAAGAAGAATGGGAAGATGAGTTTGCGTGGAGTTCATCCATCTATTTAAATGGTCAAGTGCAGGTCTATTCTTGGAAAAGATCCGCATAAATAGCGCTCGTAAATTGTGGAATGAGTGTCACGTGTACTTCGGGAGACCGTGCAACATTGGAAACAGTCAAAGAGTGCTAATTAATCTTCTTCATTAAAAGGCACGCAGATCAAACACAAAAGTTGTACTTTATTCTTTAAACAGGCACTGATGGCCTTACAAAAAAAGTGCAACAAAAGCGTAGAAAGTTACGCCCTATTTTCCAGAGCGGCTAAGTTTGATGCCTAACTCCTCTACGCTCTTAACTCCCAGGCGATGCAATAGAGTCTCGAGCATTTCACGCTTCTCCATAAGGCTCCGCCCATCAGAAGAAGACGAGCCATCCAATCCAAAGTAGCTCAAGAGGTTCTTGGCTAACTGCGTGGCATCGTCCTTGAGCTCAATGACGACAGGTTCGGGTTCTTTACCCCCAAAAGTGGGGTCACCATGGGAACAAAAGCCCAACTTGCGTGCTTCCTCTTCAGCTGCTTCCTTTGGGGTCATATTTTCGAGAGATGAAGTCAAAACTGAGAATCACTCCCTGTTTATATAACAGATCTCGTCGACAGTTCATATTCTACCATAAATTGGATGCAATCAGTATCGGAGAACGAAGAGTCATTATGACATTTAATAAGTTCATTTGGATGTTTTCAAAGAACTTCGAAGTCTTTTCAACTTCCGAAAAATTTTGGAGTCATCTCAGCGTGACTTTAACTCATTTCATCATCTCTATTTCAAAGTATTTCGAAAATATTTTATCATTTTTCGAAAACTTTGAAGGGGGTTTTGTAGGCCTCAAAATGAAAGTCACGCTGAGTTGATCAGAACAAGAAGCACACAAAAGATACGCTAAGTTCTGCCTGGCCATCTCCTTTAGAAGTCACGCAGAGACAGCTCAGCCATACGTCAGAATTATAATGACTGACAACACAACAGTCGAGAAACGTCTCCTCGTATGCCACGTATGCACAGAATTCGAGAGATCATCGCCGTCTTTTGCGTGATTTTCGAAATCTTCCTTAGCAAGACTCACTCTTCACCAAGTTGGCGTGACTTTGGGTCTTATCTTCATTTAATGCGGCTGACAATATAATCAATGTCAGAGATTTTGTGTCAGACGAAGCGTGCCAAATCAACAGCTGGCGGTTTGCGTGGATTCTGAACCTTCTCCTTCCTCAAGTTTGCGTGGATTTTTGAGTTATTCTTCTCGAAGCCTGCGTAAATTCTGAAGTATTCTTCTTCAAAGCTTGTGTAGATTTCGTCTTCAACGAGTCTGCGTCAACGAAACTGCGTGGATTTTTTGCCTTCAGCAAGACAGCGTGGATTTCATTTCAACTGGAGTACGTGGCAGCCATGCCACCGATCTCTCTCTCGCGTGCCCAGTAACTTGCACACGACTCATGCACTAATGCCATGTGTCCAACAGTTACGGGCCACGTCCAGTAACTACTCACTAACCCTGCGTGTATTTAGAGTCTGCGTGACTTTTCAAATGCACTAGTGGTGAGGTAGTTATCTTTTCAGTTACTGTTTTGACTCTATAAATAGAGTTCTTTTTTTATTCATTGTACAGATACATTGATATCTACTGTCAAAATTTTGAGAGCTTTTCTTCTTCGCATAGTCCAAGGGATAAAGCGATCGTCTTCTAGATCGGATTTCTACAGTTGTAATTTTCCCAGATACAAAACAAATAAAGAGAATTTCTTTATGGAAAACAGTGACAAGGCATGAAAGTCAACTATTATTCAGTATGGTCGAGTCTATAACTCTCAGGATTTAGTTTCAATCACACTGGGTATCCATAAACCAATCAAGACACATGACACATTTCACACAACCATATGTATTAAATATTAACATATCAAGATTATCGAATTCGTGCCAAAAGGCGTAAGGATATAATAAGGGTGCCATGCCGACATAAAGTGAGTAAAGTATTGAGCAATAGAACACCGAGGTTGGATTACGCCAAGGCTAATCTATGCCATGACTAGTCTACGCCAAAGCCTTACACTAAGGCCATCGGTTCATGTCCAAGCTTTACGCTAAGGCAAATACGCGCGTAAAGAAAGTACGCGTAAAGGAGTACACTCAATGAACTATGCTAACCCAGAAGATACGTCCAATGAAATACACGTAAAGAAAATTTATGCGTGAGGTAAATTTACGCGTGAAGGAATACGCGTAAAGGAGTACGCTCCATAAAATAGAGTTTACGCATGAAACTTGTATGCGTAAAGAATAGGGTTACGCGTAAAACTTGTACGCATAAAGAATTAAAGTTTACGCATGAATGAATATGCGTAAAAAAATAACGTTACGCGTGAAACATTGTACGCGTAAAGAATAGCGTTACGCGTGAAACATTGTACGCATAAGTAATAACGTTACGCGTAAAATATTGTATGCATAAAGAATACGCCAAGCCAGAGTATACTTGCGTAATTCGAATTCACACTGACACGAATGATCGTGGGCGTAGAGCTTGATATTACGCGCACGTATAACGTGGGCGTAAAGTTTAATGCCTACACGTGCACGTATAATGTGAGCGTAAAACTCCTCCCGAACTCAAATTTCCATGGAACCTTCATTCCAAGCAGAAAATGGAACTTCTATGGGTCAGAATGGCGTATAACATGAATCTCAACAGCCTGAAACGATCAAAACTTGAAAATAAAGAAGTTTGATAGATCAAAACCCACAAAATCCAAAATGGCAATTTCTTGATCTACTAAGAACGGAACTTCAAAATGCAAAATATCAAGTTCTAAACTATCTTAGAATCACGAAAGGAAGATAAATGAACCATAAAATATGGGTTCTCATGTGGAGCAAGATGCACTTGCCTAAGCTCGATAGGTGGGGAGAGTTATGAGGAAGAAGAAGAATAGTAAATTAGAAGTAGAAGTAATGAAGAGAGAGAAATGGTTGGGCCTTTAAATGAAAATGGTGGAAAGTTGGGTCGGGTTCATGATGAACCACCAAAAATCCGAAAATAAACCAATCCGAGCCGAACCCAAAGAGCAAAACTAAAGCAAAAATAAAATACAGACAAATAATTAGCAAAAAATTAAAGGAATTAAATACAGAACAAATGCATGATAAATATTAATAAATACATTCAAGCAGTACACGTATTAAAATACGTATTCTGGGAACGGAAAGTGACAGATTCCAAGGCAACGATCAACAACATCGTGGCCGGCCTAGGCGAAATCATGGCTTACGGCTTGGGTGTGGGCTCGGCCACCCAAGAGGCGTAAGTCAGGTATTGCGTGGCCTATCAGGGTGTACCAGCCTTCACCGGCTGATAGGGAACCATGATACCAAGATGGATAGTCCAAAATGGCTTGTGGTGCCAGCGACCGGTGCATATAAATTTAAGTTGGCTCGATTGTGGCATTCTGCGTTTGAGACCTTGCATTGAAATAAAAATCTGAGAAGTCTTGATTACAACTGAGTGAACTAAGCTGAACAAACTGAACAACTGAGTGAATTAAGCTGAACAACTGAGTGAACTAAGCTGAACAAACTGAACAACTAGTGAACTAAGCTGAACAAATGAGTAACCGAATGAACATCGGAACAAAGCTTTTGAGTATAACATATCTTGACAAAATTGAATACTTCGTTAACCTGAGGCAAGAACGCCCTCGACACGTCTTGATTGCTTATACAATCCGTTAAGTCTTTACGTATAATATGTTGGCTAACTTGGTTTACCTTGAACATGGAAGATCGTATGGTAAGTATGGTAAGTTGCGCATGTTATTCCTATGCGACACTTGACATCGATAACACGATAGACTTTAAATCATATGCCATAAAACTGATCCCAATGCAAGATTAGTAAGACAATAACTGATAAATGGTGCACAAAAGTAAAATAACGTGTTTGGTAATGATAGCGAGTGGACGAGCTAGCCTCCCCACTAGTGCATAACAATGTATTGATAACTACATATATTATTTGTAGACTACAGAAGAATCTCGTCGGGTGGAGACTTCCCACGAACATGCTAAGGCGCGGAGCTAACTCTGGAGCTTGGAGTGTTGCGAAGGAACTGAAGCACCAGATACAGGACATAATGTATCAGAACATCGTCATGAATCATTCCATCTTGTAACCACTTGGCACTCCTTTTATGTTTTAGAGAGAGAGCTTGAGCGAATTGTAATCTCAACCTAGCGTCGCTTGTAATACTTCTTGAATATCAATAAATACTATTGAGTTGTTTTAATTTGTGTTCATTTACTTTCCGCTACAAATGGGACACTCTGTTCGACTCTGTGGCCTAGCTTCAATCGACCATTTCTGGACTTGGCTTTGCACGAGCGCAACCTAGGCTCGTGCGGCATCACGCCTTAACGAGGGCGATCGCTCCTTCGGAGCGGGACATGACAGATTGGTATCAGAGTACGGCTTTACATTCTTGGACTTTATATCGATTCTCTCAGTTTTGAAAGCTTGATCATGGATAAAAGAAGTATACGCACTCTCTCGTTGTGTCTTGGGATGTTCCATATAATAAGTCTAATATTTTCAAAAGCTTGTACAAGCATTCGATTGCAACGAGATCGATATGCGAAGGCCTTTGTGCCAAACTGTGTTGGACTTGAGTTCGAAGGAACCCATGCTGAAGTTAGCAAATGTTGTGCATACCTGAATAACCTTACGCTGACAATAGCGAACGAGTGTACGAGACCGAAGTATAGTTGAACGGGACGGCTATGTTCACAGTCTTTTGGCTAAGTTGTGCCGAGTATCGCGCACCTAGACCTGCTGGTACGAACGGTTTGTGAGCGAGAATGACTATCGCTCGGACAAGAATAAGTTAGACTTATAGTCTATATCGATAGAGACACTATCGGACCAACCACTACCAAAATATGTCCATTTAGCGACGGCCATATCCGTTGCCATCCGTCGGCAATCAGTATTAGCGACCGATTACTGACGGATCTTGGTCAAAATAATCCGTCGGCAATCGGCTCGTCGCTAATAATGATCCGTCGTTAAGTAGTCGAAGCGTGACGGAAATAGCGACGGCTTTTCGTCTTCGCAATACGATGCATTAGCAACGACTTTCCGACAGGCTTTCGTCCATTTCAAGTATTAAAAACTTAACTGTGTAGACGCTAGCGACGGATATTCCGTCGGTAAACCGTCGTAACAATGTATCAGAGGGTATCGTTCCGTCGCTAGTCCGTCGATAGCCGCTAACAAAGGACGGAATACTAACGGATTATCCGTCGACCATGTTCTGGAAATGCTTGACATTTCCAGAACCTTGGCGACGGATTATCCGTCGACACCGTCGAGAGAGCGACTGATTTGTGCTGATTATCCGTCGCCAATGTTCTGGAAATGTCAAACTTTTCCAGAACTTTGTCGACGGATTTTCCGTCGCTATTCCGTCGAACTATATACCACCAGAAAGTTGCCGACGGACATTCCGTCGACCACCGTCGCTACCTGGAAACAGTTTCAAATCTCCAGTTAGCGACGGAAATTCTGTCGAAATGTAGTCGGAAACTGGAAATATCCGTCGCTAACCGGTCACTAGTCCGTCGCTAAATGACATTTTTTTGAAAAAAAATTGCAGCAGTTTCCCTGTTCACAAAAATATATAAACCAAACCAATATATAATGCACACCAATTATCCAACAATCACATAGACCAAATATATAATGCACACCAATTATCCAAGAATCACATAGACCAAATATGCACATACGAATTTAATGCACACCAATTATCCAAGAATTATATAGACCAAACCAAATTAATATAAAATAGACATCAATTATCCTGAAGAGTAACCTAATATCCGTCGTTATAATCGATCATAGCACAAATATTCCAAAATTTCCACAAATATTCCAAATTTTCTTAATTACAATACTTTAAGGAGGAGGAGGAGTTCGATTGCCCGGTGGTGGTAATCCCTGCTGCGACCGACGAATATACTCCTCCACTAGGTACGGCGGTGGAGGGAAGGAAGTGGCTGCATGCCTCTGGCTCACTCGAACGGTATTTGTGCGTCAGATAAAATAGCAAAAATTCATTTTATCTCCAAGTGTGAGAACATGGCTCAGAACACAACCCAAAATTCATTCTAGCATACATTAGTGTAAATCATCTATGTTCTGTACATATGGTGTAGTATATGTTCTTATCGTATCTAGTATCTGAAGTATATAACAGAATCAAGATGAACTCACATAATGTAATACTAAAACATCATCTACTACTATATAAGATATAGTGATAGGTTGTCGTATCATCATTGCCGAGGGATGAGGGTCAAGGACAGTCAACTTTATCTACGGCTACATAGTTTCTGCCTCGCCAGTCGAATGGCTGCAGGGACTATGTCCTGATCACCATGTCGTACCGTAGATTAATGCAAATAGTCGAAAACTGGAAATATCCGTCGCTAACCGGTCACTAGTCCGTCGCTAAATGAGATTTTTTTGAAAAAAATTGCAGCACTTTTCCTGTTCACAAAAATATACATAAACCAAACCAATATATAATGCACACCAATTATCCAACAATCACATAGACCAAATATATAATGTACACCAATTATCCAAGAATCACATAGACCAAATATGCACATACGAATTTAATGCACACCAATTATCCAAGAATCATATAGACCAAACCAAATTATATAAAATAGACATCAATTATCCTGAAGAGTAACCTAATATCCGTTGTTATAATCCGATCATAGCACAAATATTCCAAAATTCCCACAAATATTCTAAATTTTCTTAATTATAATACTTTAAAATAGACATCAACTTTATCTACGGCTATATAGTTTCTGTCTCGCCAGTCGAATGGCTGCAGGGACTATGTCCTGATCACCATGTCGTACCGTAGATTAATACAAATGGAGCTGGAGCTGGAGCCAAAATACAGTACTAATTCACCATGTCGTACCATTTTACTCTCTCACTCTCTTTTCTCCCCACCCTCCGGCGCTCTCACTCTCTCCGGCGCTCTCACACTACTAATTCCTATGTGTTTTAAGTGTGAGAACGGATGGCTCAGAACACAACCCAAAATTTATTCTAGCATACATTAGTGTGAATCATCTATGTTCTGTACATATGGTGTAGTATATGTTCTTATCGTATCTAGTATATGAAGAATGTAACAGAATCAAGATGAACTCACAATGTAATACTAAAACATCATCTACTACTATATAAGATATAGTGATAGGTTTGTATCATCATTGCCGAGGGATGAGGGTCGGAGGACAGTCAACTTTATCTACGACTACATAGTTTCTGCTGCCTCGCCAGTCGAATGGTTGCAGGGACTATGTCCTGATCACCATGTCGTACCGTAGATTAATACAAATGGAGCTAGAGCTGGAGCCAAAAATACAAAATACAAAATACAGAATTTAATCCCTGGGTTTGCCGACCCCCTCGGTGGAACACTCAACACCGGCACGCACAATACATTCCATAATATACAAAAATAAAGAAAATACTATCCGCAATGAACAATGTCAATATAATATCCTCAACAAACCAAATCAATATCCGCAAATATACAAACTCAGTATCCTTAACGAAAAACTGAATATCCCCAAATATGTACAAAGTCAAAATATAGTACAGTCCAAAATACAAAAACGAAACTACTGATCGCGTGGAGCTGGACCCAGAGCAGGAGGAGCGCCATCAGATGACGCACAAATACCGCTCGAGTGAGCCAAAGGCATGCAGCCACTTCCCTCTCTCCATTCACTCTCTCCCTCTCTCATGCTATCAACGTCACAACTTTTCCAGTACTGCTCCCTCTAATGATGATGAACGCAAAAATCAAAGACCCCCCTCTCCTTCCTCACTCTTCACAGTTCTCACAACAGGAAGGATCAGTGCTTTCTAGTTCTCTTCCATCCATCAATTCCTCCGTTCTGATCAAGCATCTTCCTTCTCCTCTCCTCCACCATGGCTCTGGACCCATCTGCTCCTCCCTACTTCCCTTCTTCTTATTTGACTCTCTCAGCCATATATGATATCCACCTCAAGTGTAGAGTCGGGGGAGAAGAAGTAGGCAGGAAGAGGAGGGGGAAGCAGCACAGTCGGCGGCATGACCCGGAGGAAGTACAGAGGTTTTTTTTAATATCCGTAGGAGAACTATAAGGATATATCTTTTCACAATATGTCATCTTGTCAAAGACCCTTAATGTGAATATCATGTTACCGCGGTGTCGAAACTAACATGTCATAATTTTTTAAGCCGTGTGTTTTGACATAATCCTCCCAACTCTTTCCTCCTATGTAGGAATGTAAGACACCCACGACCACACACACACAGAGAGAGAGATTACCTTTGGGAGAGAGAGGAGAGGTTGCTGATCACCGTCGCGGGAGAGAGTGAGGATAGTGAGGTCGCCGACCGTCGCAGGAGAGAGAGAGAGATGAGAGAGAATAAAATTTGGGGGGAATGAAAGTTCCCCCGTCGTTTCAATTTAAGCCTGGGCCCTTTATTTAGCGACGGACCAGCGACGATTTATATCCGTCGCAAGGCCGTCGCTATTTTTGATACTTGCCGACGGAATGTCCGTCGCTACGTATCGAAGAATTGTCCCGCCATTTCTATCAACAATTCCTGCCAAATAATCGACTGCATGGTGACGGCTACTTATCCGTCGCTATAGCTCCAACGCCCTAGCGACGGATGAACGATCTTTTTTCTCCTTAAAATAAAATAAAAATTGTATCGGCTTGTCGTCGATACTCCGTCGGCTATTTGCCGCAAATCCGTCGCTAATGCCGACGAAATTATCCGTCGCTAATGTGCCGTTGCTAATGTGTCGTATTTTAGTAGTGAACGTTAAGACAACACGGGGAATGGTCCTTAGAGTTTGAGGAACGGACGAACGTATATTCGAACGTGTCGATTGTGAGTCGAATGAACTTTTCGAGGATTTGTAGAATGACTTGACCCCGAGTGGTGTATGCAATAGTCTCGAAGAAGAATAAGAGTGAGTATTGACGATTAGTCGAGTGGCTCGAACCCTGAGTAGTATATGGAACGTCTTGAAAATTGTTCGAGCAAAATTAAGGATTGACATGAAGCAACGAGTGTATCAGCAAGTGATGCTATCGCACAAAGCCTTAGAACGAGTAACGCTTAGATGGCCATAATTTGAGAGTCTCAAACGAGATATCATTCGGACGATTGCGAATGTGTAGTACAAGTTACAAAAAGTTGAATAGAGATTCGGAATGATGAAACAAATAGATATCTTGGTCGAGAAAACTTAGTGGATCGTACGTGCGATTTCGGAATAGTCGAATAGAGTGAAACTTGAGTTGAGGTAAATTACTCATAGACGGGATCGAGGATAGCACAATTGGAAGATAACGTGCATGAGCGTTGGGTTGTAGATACGAAGAATGACTAAGGATTTAGAATGGATGTTGCTCAATGAATTGAGTTAGCATAGAACAATGCGAATTGAGGAATTAAGTTGCACGACTCGAAATTTCATTGCAAAGGAAGATCGTCAGGTTATGTACATCATCATGGTATTGAGGCTATCAAAGATCGATGTACGATACTCGGAGGTACTCTGATTCGATGAATGATGATCATGTTAAAAGTTAATTGTTTCAATAGATGCTATGTTTGGGATTTTGATAAAAATGAATGTTTGGATGAAGGAAAGTGACTTGAATGTTCGGTGATAACCATAACGACAATGATATTGTCTTCACGAGTGCAACTCCAGTCTCGCACATGCATCATGTCAGATTTAAGATGTTCATTCCTCTTGAGCGTTGGCATGGTGATTCATGTCCAGCGGGAATGATCGAACTCGGAAGATCAGGACGTGGCAATTTGGATTGCTTCGACTTGTGGTTTGAAGCGAAGGTGAATTCGAGGATTGTTCGAACTCGTGATTGAAGATTAAGTAAATTTGAGGAAATAATTAGTCTAGACTCAATGCAAGAATGCAGAGTTACGTCCCGATGAGTAGAGATTATTTTACAGAAAAGTTGATATGGTGATTTCATGTCCACCGTATATAATCAGACTTACGTGAGATTGGGTATGACATATGGTAATGCTAGATGACCTTACGATCGAATGCGTAAATTGTGTTGAACGACTTAGAGAATATGGTATGAGAATTATGGTTTTGTAACATATCGTGTCGTGGTGAAATTGACTTGTAGGTGGATTATATCGAACATATTTGAAGAGATAACCTATACAAATTGCTAGTTTGGACGTATGATATTGATGTCGAGGACTTGGTTGAGGAGAACATATCGTAGGATGACCTTGCTGAACGAAACTCGGACCCTGTACGAAGAGTGTCTTGATGCGAATAGGATGAACACTGCTCGTTTAAAATTTGAGTGAAACGAGCTTGGGTAGAGTATCCCGTATGAACGAACCATGGTTTGACCATAGGATTGGGACGAGCGTCATGCAGCGAGTTTGCACGATGAACTACGAACTGAGTTGTAACTATGACCTTGTGAGCTATCCTAGCGTAGGTGGACAACCCTATGCCGAGTGATTGAACCTGTGTGACGACTTTGGAGTGTCGTTCGGACGGATGATAAATCTGGGACAACAAGACTTAGAGTTAGGACATGGAACTGGGAGTATACGTTAGTGACAATGATATCAGCCCCAAAACGAAGTGAATGATAGAAATCGGTGATGAGCAAGAAAAGTTGGGATAACCAATGTGAATCATTGATAGGAAGACGTACTTGATGATAGTAAAATGGTTGGTTTTGGATCGGACGAGAATACTTGAACCTTGGTCGACTCCGCTAAGAAGAAATCGTATTGATTTCGTAGACAAGAACGCTTGAGAAACAAATCGGGTCATCTCGAGGATCGAGATAGACGATAGTGAGACGACTGGAGTTCGGTTTTAATCGAGTTAGTACAACGACCGGCAATTCGAAACTATCACGAGTAGCTTGTCCAACTTCGCTATCGCTAAGCTGGGTTGAAATGTATATATTCGGAGACGTCTTGAATATTTGCACGATCCAGACTCAGCGAATGATAAACTCGAATGCAGCTAAAGTGGACGTGTTAAGATGCGCATGGATGAATGGATGAGTGAGTTAGCCTCAGCCTATGACCCTCCTGTTTGACTAATTATAACACACCTCGTGTGACCATTATAGTCCCGCGACAGGGCACAATAGTGACCAAGTATAGAAACACGATGACTGAGTGAGTACTGTCAACTCAAATAAGTAGTAAAGTCATTCGATGAAATTGGCCAAAGTGCATGCGACACGAAACTTAAAATGATACTTGAACATAGTTCGATGCCATCAAATGATAGAGTCGTTCGATAGGAATTGCCTAAGACGCGCACCCGGTATGGATTAAGAAACGATATGATGCTTGCACCTAGGAAGTCTCGAGGATGAGACTTACTCTGAGTGGTGTATTATGTAACGACCCGCTCTGCCCTAGCGGAATGCCGACTCAAAGGGCGCAAGTGCAACGACTCAAACCTCGTCTTGCTCGACGAAATGACTCGCTTAAGGCAAAGGCAATGGACTTGGCCATTCAGGAGAATCCGGGCTTAGACTTTCAAAGACGCACACGGAGTCTCGCTCGACCGATGCGATCATCGCTAAGGTGATGGCTACGACGGTACATCCCGGACCCGAGCCATACCTAGACCATTCGAACTGGTTGTTGGTACCAACCTTTCGTATGAGGAGAAGCCCGTGTCTATATTGGACCGGAGGGAGAAGATACTCAAGAACAAGACTATAACTTAGTCCGTGTTGCTTGGGGTCATCACTCTCTAGGTGAGTCAACGTGGGAGCGTGAGGACGACATCCGATCGCGATATCCCTACCTGTTTGACTCATAAGGTATAATGTCTTCCTTATGCCTTATGCCTTCCGTCCTTGCTTGCATGCGTGATTGTTTGATTGACTGCTTAGTATAGCTTATATGTGAATAGTATAACTTGTCCTTGTTGCTCTAGCCCCTTGATTAAATTCCGAGGACGGAATTCTTTTAAGGTGGATAGAGTTGTAACACCCATGTCTCGGAATACGTATTTTTGATCAAGCCTGCATGTATCTTGGACCTGTATTTTATTTTCTCAGATTATGGCCTGTAATTGTATTTTGGCTCGACTTGTAGATTTTGGTTTTCTCGTAAAAGGGTTTTGGCATGACTTGGTTTTATTTTGTGGAGGAGAATTGGTTTAGTTTGGTTTGGTTTAGTTTGATTTAATATGCATGGAACACTTAGACTATGCTCCACCCTCAACACACCACAACCACCCTCATTAAAATCTACCTACTTTTCTCTCTCTCCTCCATAATTCTCTCATTTATTTCTCCATCTTCTTCTTCTTCCTTCCTCTACACAACACCAACACCCATAGGCAAGTGCACCTTGCCACCACATGAGAACCACATTTTAATTGTTCATTAGCTGGATTAGCCCATGATGATCAACATTAGTGCTTGATATTTTGTGATTTGGAGTCTCCATTGTTCTAGATCTAGGTTTTAACTATTTTGGATTTACATGGTTTTGATCTATTTTGGTTGGATTTTTGTGGGTTTTGATGCTTCCATGTGGAAGAGAACTCAATTTTACTCAAGTTAGAACTTTGAAAATCTAGATTTGGTTTTGATTTGATAAAGATATGAAGATTTGAACTTGGAGTTCTTGGAGTGTTCTTCTCGGCCTGGAGAAAGGGCAGCCCTGCGCTCTTTAGCGCAGTATGGACTGCGCATCCTCCTCTCGGCCTGCGCTCTTTAGCGCAGCGCCGATCGTGCTGCTTGCCCTTGGCGAACTGCGCTCAGCCCCATGCGCCATCCATTCATGCACAGTCTGTTCATGCGCAGTCTGCTTATGCGCAGCCTGTCCATGCGCAGTCTGTTCCTGCGCCATCCGCCCCTGCGCAGTTCACCCCTGCGCAGTTGGCTCCCGTGCAATCTAACCCCGTACGCTTGGACCCTGCGCACTCCACCCCTGCAATTGATCCCTGCGCAAACTCCTGCGCAGTCTGCTCCTGCGCAGTCTGCTCATGCACAGTCTGCGCAATTGATCCCTGCAATTGATCCCTGCGCAATTGACTCCTGCACAGTCTGCTCCTGCGCAGTCTGCTCATACGCAGTCTGCTCATGCCACCTATAACCCTGCGCCTTGTGCCCCTGCGCACTTGGCACCCTGCGCAGCTGACACCCTGCGCAATCCAACCCCTGACCCCTTGCGCAAACCATTGGCTCTTAGAGTTTTGGTTTTATTTCTTTAAGCTTGGCTCTTCTATAGCCCTGTATATTGATATTTTATTGAGATATTTTATGCCCATTTTATATCCTTATGCCTTTTGTCATGAACTTGATTTTACTTAATATGTTGGGAATGACTATTGTACATGGCATGGTATGACAATGAACTAGCATAACACGACAGTGACCCGTAGTGGTGCACTCCTGACATGACCAACCTGACATGATAGTGGCCCGTCGTGGCGTACTCCTGACAAGTACCCTGACATGATTTATCTTGATGCTGTTGAGACGGCTAACTTGACTTGTATAACCAACTCTGATACCGTGGGTGTTCCTGCTTGCTTGCTTGTGCAATCTGCTTGTCTTG
This sequence comes from Iris pallida, assembly GCA_029216955.1. Taxonomy (NCBI): domain Eukaryota; kingdom Viridiplantae; phylum Streptophyta; class Magnoliopsida; order Asparagales; family Iridaceae; genus Iris; species Iris pallida. The sequence goes on from JANAVB010010564.1 coordinate 28,317, forward strand.
TCTTGCATCATGTCTAGGACGTGACTCCCTGGTTTCCCACGGTCAGGGATTCGCACTAAACATGGATTAGGTTAATGATTAGATCTAACTATAGTTCATGGAGAATTTCCAGTCACAGGCAATCTTGTTATCTGGGCGCTCTTAATTGGACTTGTAGCTTGCCAACGAGTAGAGCACATTTCCAGCGCACTGTCATGTGTTGCCCTCTAAGTCACCTAAGGGTATATCGTCTCCGGGGCGATGTACCCAACCATACTCTCAACCCGCGGAAGGATAACTGGATGGTCTGCAGGGCTTGGGACTGGAATTTTCACTTGCATCTTGTTAGTAATTAGGCTTGTGATAACCCTAGTTAGTTAAGTAGTAAGCCGTAGTAATTGCTTGGCCGCTTGTGAATGGATGATGTCTAGCCATGTCTAAGTCGTCTAGTCCCTGTACCTGGCTACTCTTGTACATGCTTGTTTTACTTATCTCTAACAATAAATGGGTAGAGACAGAGTGCTGTTCAGGCGAATGGTTACAACCTCGGTCCTTGTCTGGTTTAAGGGTTGTAACCTGGCTCCCGGAATGGTCCTACGTCACTAGTCGTTTATTGTCCTGTTGCACTCTTTATTACTTGTACCTTCTTCCATTTTCTTTTCTTATGTTCTGATATGCTGGCTTTTGTTCTTATTTCGTGGCCTCCTTTGTGGCACTTGCTCTTTCTGGGGTTTGACCCAGCTGGTTTTGTGTGGCCAGATTTGGAGCAGCTCCCGAGGATCTTCCGAACCTCCAGCCCTATGGTGGCGACTAGAAGGAACCCGGGCTACGAGTGGGTTTTCTATTTTGTTTCGCTCACTCTATTGTAAATTTATTCTTTTGAGGCGTTTAGCCGACGAGCACCTGTTAGCTCGATGCCCTTTACTTACTGTCTGCCTACGGGCTGTAACATGATTAACAAATCCTAGGGTTGATCATGTATGACTTAACTCTTGCTAGTCCTTGCATTTTTACGACTAGCTTTATGATCAGCTGATATGTAATATTTGGACGCCTTTTATTGTATATTTGGTGGTCAAACATCTTGTGATCATATTACTTGCTTGAGATTGAGACAATAGGCTTGACCATAAGAGACCGTTGGCTTGTAGTAAACCCTCATATCTAGACAGCCGTGACCGTATAGTTGAGATGTATTCTATTTCAATATACGTAGCTGGCTATGTACGCCCCCGCTCTCCAGTATTCTGGTTCTGGGGCGTGACAGGGGCTCCTCCGCCGCCTTGGGGGGGCAGCCCCCCCTTCTTTCCGGCATTCCTCCCCTTGCCGACGAGTGGGTCCGGAGGCCGCGGGGAGGAACCCTAGCCGCCTGGATCCGTTCGCCTGCTCCCGAGCGCTCCATATATATTATATATATAATATTATTAATATATATATATATAATATATATATACAGCCCCCTTCTTATACGGGATAAGTTTGCGAGAAGAGTTTACGGGATAGAGCAATTTCTTACGGAGAGAAAAGAAACTCAAAATATCTGGCCGAAATATACGTATGTTTCTCTTCTGAAATTTATTTCTCTTTAATATTTAAATCTCTACTCTCTACTCTTAAAAGAAACATATCTCTATCTTAAAAAATAAGGCTTATCTATCAATTTAGTTTTAAACACAGAGGGATTTATTTATTTTAAAAAATAGAGATAGATAAATTATTCCATTTATTTTTTTAAATAAAGATATTTTTAAAAAAAAAGAATCTATCCTTAGAAATAAATATACCTTTAAAAATTATATTTAAAATATTAATTTTAATGTTAATCTTAATACTAATGTTGATATTAATTTTAATTTTTAATTTTTATATTAATTTAAATTTTAATGTTAAAGTTAAAGTAATGTTAATGTTAATGTTAATGTTAATGTTAAAATTAATTTAAATTTAAATTTAAATTTATTTTTAAATAAATTTAAATCTAAATCTAATTTAATTTTAATTTTAATGTTAATGTTAATGTTAAATTTAATTTAAATTTATTTTGTTTTTAAATAAATTTAAATCAAAATCTAAATTTAAATTCTAATCTTAATTTTAAATTATATTCTTAATCTTAATATTAATCTTAATCTTAATTTTAAATTACATTTTAATGTTAATGTTAATATTAATGTTAATGTTAATATTAATGTTAATGTTAAATTAAACTTTATGTTAATGTTGAAATTAAATTAAAATTAATATCAACAATAAAGTTAGCACCAAAAAACTAACATGAGAAATAATATTAAAATTAACATTAATATTAAGTATATTTTGAATAACATTTTAAAAAGATATTTACGTTTAAAGATAAAAAAATTTAAAACAATCCATCTCTACTTTAAAAAATTATAAAATTAACTTTTTTATCTCTATTTTTTGAATAAATAAATAAATTTCTCACTATTTAAAAATAAATAGACTTATCTTTAAGATAGAGATAGGTTCCTTTTTTAAAGGAGAGATCTAACATTTTTAAAGTGAAAGAAATAAAGAAAAGAACCATACGTATATTTCTCATCCCTAAGTTTGTCCCGTAAGTTATTCCCGTAGGAGAAGCTTTATATATTATATATATATATATATATATATATAGATATATATTATATATATATATATTTTATTTTATTTTTACTTGCAAGAAACAAACTTCATTCATTCATATACTGGAAAATACACATCTTTATCAATGTGCTCAACAATACAAATAGGGGAACTTGCAGCCAGGTATTAGACAGAGAAATTACTAATATCATACTCAGCTAAATTATCTGCTACTAGATTGCATTGCTGAGGAGCATGGGCAAAGCAAATTCTTGGATTTCTTCGAGCCATTCCTCTAGCCTGAAGCACATTAATCTGAATGCAAACTTATCCACCTTCAGAAAGTCATTTACAGATGTGTCTAAAGAGGAAGAATCATGTTTCTATCAACTCTAAGAACAGATCTGTACCACACCTCCCTCGTCACCCTACAATATAATAGAATATGAGCAACTGACTCCTCATCACCACATAAACTGCAAACCGGGTTGACGCCTTATGCAAACCGAGTCGTTTGCTTGTTTACAGCTATAGCGTGAATGACTGCTCGCCACACAGTGCAAAATCCTTGGTACAATATCCGGTGTATTCCAGAATTTGTTCTAGTCCACATCATTATTTCATATGAATAGGGCTGTTGATGATCATGTCTCCATCACCATGATACATCTATACGCTGACTTTGTACTGAAGTTCCTTCCTTAGCCGACACCTGAACTAATGTCCTCCACCTCCTCCGTTGGTAACCTGATCTGGATGATTTCTTTTGTTATGTCCCTTGGAACAATCCGATAATCAGCCTCTTGTTCCATCTGCCTTGTGTTGATATTAAGATGTCAACTGTTAAATTTGTTGCACCTCCTCATTTATTCCCACTGCTAAGAAGTTTGGTAATATTGGAATCCATGGATCTTGATACACCCTGACCGATTTTCTATTACCAATAATCGAACAATTTCTCGCCTTCAGTAGATCTTTGCATCGCAAGATACTATCTCAAATTGGTGAAATATTGGCTTTCTTTTTAATAAACCATAACTCATCCGAATTCAATATTTAGCTCGTAGTAGCTGACTCCAAGTTGCTTCATTCTGATTGAGAAATCTCCATGCCAACTTACAGACGAGCTAGGCTTGTTCCCTCCGGGTCTCGAAAACCGACTTCTCCATTTCTTTTTTCTTGTGAGAGCTGCTTCCAAGATACATTTTTTCCCTGTTCAGCACCCCACCAAAAATTTCGTTGCAGCTGCAAAATTTATTAGTAATACCCTTTGGTAAAATGTAACACATCTGATATACTGGTACTACAGCTAAAGCAGTTCTTATAAGTAGTTCGACCAACATGTGACAAAGTTTTAGACTTCAACACATCCATTTTAGAGGAAACATGCTTGAAAAGATCATCATTGGAAGATATCCATTTCTTGGAAAGTAACAACTGATGAGGCGACGACCCAAGTATTATCTTTTTTCTCCATCTTTTTGACTTCTAGAATATTCATTAAAACCTGTCTCAGATGCCTATCCAAACATTTGAAAAGTAGATTGAGGTTTTTTCAAAGTTCATGGGTTTGCCCAAACCAAGACTCATAGAGATGAAGAATTTGTTTAACCATGAGAGCGTTGTGTATGTGCAATGCCAAAGAAAAATAGATCATTCGCAAAAGCAAACGGAAATAGAGGGGCATGCTCTATGATCGGATTCCAGGATAGATGTCTTGGTCCTCAAAATTATGGATTGTTGTAGACTAGTTGGGAACAAAGAATAATAAACATGGTGATAAAGTGCATCCTTGTCTCAACCTCTTCCTGGTTTAAACCATCTAGAAGGAGACCCTGATAAGAATAGCAAAGACACCGAGGTGACCAACTCCATGATCAAGGAAATTAATTTCTCTCTAATACCAAACCCAGAAAGGACTTGTTTCACAAACCCCCAAGATCTCGATCGTAAGCTTTTGGAATATCAAGTTTCAAAGCGGGTTATTTTAGTTTTAGGGTCTCGTATATTCTTCGAAATTCGCATTTCGGTCTCCATATTATCCAGAGAGAGGGTATGGGTTTGTCCGGCGTTGGACTTGGAATGACCTTCCAAAATGGAGACCCAGCGTAAATTTGGTAATTATACGAAACTCTAAAACAAACAAAATTTCAAATACTAATGGAAACGTAAACGAGATATAACGGTCACCCCAAGTCAACTACCAAGAAGAGACTCAAACCATATCCTGAAAAATATGGAGACCAAAACGCAAATTTGAAATTATACAAAACCCTAAAAGTAAATTACCCTTTCAAAATAGCGAAAGTAGCTCTATTTGGTTGGAATTTATCGAGAGACTGGAAAAGTTCTTGGGATAACAATATTGTTCAACCACCTTCTTAAAGAATATCAAAGCTTCGCAGTATCGGTATCGGACAATTCCTATGAGTATTGGTATCAGGGTGTGGGTATGCACTGATACCGCTAATTGGGATGGAGATAGCTGACCCACTTAACGTGGGAGCTACAATGAGTTGAAGTTTAGCTTACCCGCTTAACGTGGGAGCTACAATGAGTTGAAGTTTAGCTTATCCGCTTAACACGGAGGCTAGATAAAAGAAAAGAAAACAAACATACAAAAGACAAGAGAATTAACGAGGTTCGGCTATGTGCCTACGTCCTCGGACAACAATAGTTCTTTCTTTCTTCTCCACTAAGAATAGTGGGATTACAGAGTTACAAACTCTCTTGGATACACTCAAGAGGATCTTCTCATACACAAGTGGAAGACACTTTGGTGAAGAAGCACCCGAGGTAGAAGCAAGCACCGCCCGGAAGAACACCGCAAGCAAGGAGCACCAAGAGCACCACCACTTCTAGCACCAAGATCACAAGGGAGGATTAACCCAAACATCTCCCAAACCATCTCCTTATATAGCCATAAGAGAATGAACATTCTCCTCCAAGATTCATTCATGCAAGATGAATGAACCTTGGGAACTCCATAAGTCTTTAGACTTTCTCCAAGGTGAATGAACCTTGGGAACTCCAAATCCTCTCTCCAATTAAGGAGGGACCACCCAACAATTTCCCCCTTCCCGACTTAAGTGGAAGGCTCCGTCATACCAGCTGCACTTCTGCAAAAGATGTGCCTGTCTTTAGGTAAGATTTAGTCATCATGTCTGAGCCGTTGTCATTGGTATGGATCTTCTCAATCTGAAGTTGCTTGGATTCCACCACGTTACGAATCCAGTGATATCTCACGTCAATATGCTTTGTCCTCGAGTGAAAACTCGAATTCTTGCTCAAATGGATAGCACTCTGGCTATCACAATAAAAACATATTCTCGTTGTTCTTGACCCAACTCCTGTAGGAATCTTTTCATCCACAGTAGTTCCTTGCATGCTTCTGTCGCTGTGATATATTCTGCTTCTGTAGTCGACAGAGTAACACATTTCTGTAACTTTGACTGCCAAGACACAGCTCCCCTGAAAGGGTAACTAAATATCCTGAAGTAGATTTTATGGAGTCAAAATCTCCAGCCATATCTGCATCTGTGTACCCAATCAACACAGGCTTGTCATTTCCAAAGCACAATCTCATTTTGGAAGTACCTCTGAGGTATCTCAAAATCCACTTCATCGCTTTCCAATGCTCTTTTCCCGGATTGGATAAGAATCTGCTGACGACACCAACTGCATGTGCCATGTCAGGAATGGTGCACAACATATGCATAAGACTGCCAACTGCTGAGGCATGTGGCATCGATGCCATCTCTTCTTTTTTTTTGTTGCTTGTAGGACACTGTCTTGAGTTGAGCAAAAATTGATTAGCAAGTGGAGTTGCTACAAGCTTTGCCTTGTCCATGTTGAACTTCTTCAACACCTTCTCGATATAGCGCTCTTGTGATAACCACAGCTTCCCATTCCTTCGATCACGAGAGATATGCATACCGAGAATTTGCTTTGCTGGACCTAAGTCCTTCATTGCAAAGGACTTGCTGAGCACTTCTTTAACTTGCTGATCTTGTCATTGTCACGACCTACGATCAACATATCATCAACATATAGAAGGAGTATAATCAGTTCACCATCAGAGTACCTTTTGACAAACACACAATGATCAGAAGTGGTCCTCAGGTATCCTTGCTTGGTCATGAAGAGATCAAACTTCTTATACCATTGGCGTGGTGCCTACTTCAGTCCGTACAGCCTCTTCTTTAGTCGACAGACTAGATCTTCTTTCCTTTGACTTTGAAACCCTCTGGCTGCTCCATGTAGATTTTTTCTTCAATCTCTCCGTGAAGGAATGCAGTCTTCACATCTAGTTGTTCTATTTCTAGATTTAGACTTGCAGTCAAGCTGAGCACTACTCTGATAGATGTCATCTTCACCACTGGTGAGAAAATCTCTTCATAGTCAATTCCTTGCTTCTGACTAAAACCTTTCACAACTAGCCTTGCCTTGTATCTTGGTTGTGATTGTTTTTCTGTCTTCAGCTTATACACCCATTTGTTCTGAGTGCCCTTCTTCCTTTTGGTAATTTTACCAAATCATAAGTGTGATTCTCATGCAAGGACTTCATCTCATCTTGCATGGCTTCCAGCCACTCCCTTTTTTTCTCGTGTGTCACGGCTTCTTGATAGTTTTCAGGTTCTCCTGCATCTGTTTGCAATACATACTGTTGTGGACTGTAGAGGCTGTTAGACTTCGGTTGTCTGTTTGATCTTCTCAGAGGTCCTTCGGGAGCTTGCTCTTCTTGAACATTTTCATGTACAATATCATCATGATTGTCCTCGACATGATCATGGATTTCAGCTTCATTGTTCTCGACCGGATCTTCCCTTTGTTCCCGGGGCCGAGACACTGGATTTAGGTTGACAGAAAATTCCCTAGAGCTATCAACCTTTTCTCCCTTCTGACAATCTTCAATAGTTTGATCTTTAAAGAAGACCACATCTCTGCTTCTGACAATCTTCTTATTGACAGGATCCCAGAGTCTGTAGCCGAACTCTTCATCTCCATAGCCAAGAAAAATGCATTCTTTTGATTTGACATCAAGCTTGGACCTCTCGTCTTTGGGAATGTGCACAAATGCTCTACACCCAAACACCTTCAAGTATTGGTAGGACACATTTTTTCCTGTCCAGAACTTGTTCGGTACATCACCATTGAGTGGAGCTGGTGGAGACAAGTTGATTAAGTGAACTGCTGTCATTAATGCTTCAACCCAGAAACCCTTTGGCAGCTTGGAGTGAGATAACATGGTTCTGATCCGCTTAACGATCGTTTGTTCATCCTCTCCGTCAATCCGTTGTGCTGAGGGGTCTTTGGAACCGATCTTTCATGTCTGATCCCATTATTCTTGCAATAGATTCTGAAGTCTCCTGTGTACTCTTCACCATTATCAGTACGGATGCACTTCAGAGTCGTACTAGTCTCACGTTCAACGCTGGCATGAAACTTCTTGAACACATCAAAAGACTTGATCTTTGGATTTGATTGCATATGCCCATACCTTCCTGGAATGATCATCAATGAAGGTGACAAAGTATCTTGCACCACCAAGAGTGTTAGTAGTCATAGGCCCACAAACATCAAGTAAACAACATCCAGTACATTGGGTTTTCTAGTTGTAGTCTTATAATGAAATGAAAGTCTATGTGTTCCAGCCAAACAATCAGTGCAAGTTCAAGAGGTGTACCTTCGATTTCAGCCCGTCAATACCTCTCTTTTGGCTAGAATTTGCAATCCCTTCTCACATATGACCCAGTCGCTTGTGCCATAACCAATCGTGATCCTGATTGGTCAATTGCTGCATTAACATGGCTGTTGATCTTAGCATATGTCGTATAGAGTGTGTTCTCCTTCTTCCCTCTAGCAAGCACTAGGGAGTTTTTGCTGAGTTTCCATTTGCCTCCACCAAA
>JANAVB010010565.1:0-34076 GCA_029216955.1 Iris pallida
AGAATACACACTCAGATTCATCATAATAGTCTCCTCATTATATGAGGAGTGGGATGTATCAGATTCGATGAATTAGATTTCTTTCGAATCTGAGGATTGTGAAGAACTAGAAGAGAATTCTTCTTGTATATTATTTAAACATGAGGAACGAATCATATCCCAACCCATGACGAGTTTTCTGGTAAAACAAATCACCATATAATGGTAATCGTCTACCCTTGCCTTAATTGAGACCTTGCATAGTCTTCAAATCATATCCCATATTCTGGATAATCTTGAGAGATTGTTGACTATATTTGTCAATTCAGATTCTTCCTTTATCTTTATCTCTAAGATTATCCGTCTGAACAACAGGGATGTTTCTAGCCAGGCCAAACACAATTTGGCGCTTGTTTTTTTATCAGACGGAATCATGAAATAAGATTCTTTGTGACGTCTGTAAGTTACGCAAACTTGTGATGAAGCGGCTACAGGAAGAGGATAAGGAGAATATGTTAAGAACCTTTGAGCATAAGGTCCTACATCGACATGAGGAGGAAAGGAATTTTTCTTATGGTCAATGTATAAGGTTTTCTCTGTATCTATGTCATCTTTATATTGATGACTTTGATCATCAGAAGATAAAGTCATTCTTTCAATAAATTTGACAGCCATATACTCAAAAAGAAAATCTTCATTGATATTGGAAAGTACAGAATGATCACTATTTACATCATTTATAATTTGACTACTACGCTTTGGATTGATCATTAACGGACCGTCATCCGTCTTCTGTGTAGACTTGCAAGGTTGATAATCATCGATGGTTCTGGATCGTTCGTACGAGAAGTACGTCCCTTGACTTTGATCATGAGAGGTTGAACTTGGCTCTTGGCAGGAATACTCATTAATTCCTCAGATGAAGCTCGAGTTCTTCCTTTGACCTTGATCACCAGAGGTTGATCATTGACAGATTGGGGTTGGATTCGTCTTTTGACTTTAATCTTCAAAGTACTACCAAAATTTGTCGATTTAGCGATGGCCCGATCTGTCGCCCGTCCGACGGGAATTTCAATTAGCGACCGATCACTGACGGATCTTGGCCAAAAAATCCGTCGGCAATCAGCTCGTCGCTAATCATGGTCCATCGCTACGCAGTCGTCAAGGAACGGAATAGCGACGTCATATCCACTTCACAATACGAAGCATTGTCGACTACTTTCCGACGGACGTTCGTCCATTTCAAATATTAAATACTGAACTGTGTAGACAATAGCGACGTAAATATCCGTCGTAAACTGTCGTAATAGCGTATCAGAGTGTATCATTCCATTGCTATTCCGTCGATCACCGTCGATAACAAAGGACGGATTAGCGACGGTAGACTGACGGATTGTCCATCGACCATGTTCTGGAAATGCTTGGCATTTCCAGCACCATGGCGACGGATTAGTCGTCGCTATACCGTCGATCACTGTCGCTAACAAAAGACGGTTTAGCGACGGAATACGGACGGATTATCCGTCGACCATGTTCTGGAAATTCTTGGTATTTCCAGAACCATGGCGACGGAAAGGTCATCGTTATTCCGTCGAACTATATACCATCAGAACTTTGCCGACGAATATTTCGTCGACCACCCGTCGCTACCTGGAAACATTTTCAAATCTCCAGTTAGCGACGGATTTGCCGTCGAACAGTAGGAAACTGGAAATATTCGTCGCTCACCGGTCACTAGTCCGTCGCTAACTGAGAATTTTTTGAAAAAAAATTACAGCGCTTTCCCTGTTCGCAAAAATATGCATAAACCAAACCAATATATAATGCACACCAATTATCCAACAATCACATAGACCAAATATAATGCACACCAATTATCCAAGAATCACATAGACCAAATATGCACATACGAATTTAATGCACACCAATTATCCAAGAATCATATAGACCAAAATTTGTTAATATAAAATAGACATCAATTATCCTGAAGAGTAACCTAATATCCGTCGTTATAATCCGATCATAGCACAAATATTCAAAATTCCCACAAATATTCAAAATTCCACAAATATTCCAAAATTTTCATAAATATTCCAAAACACATAGGAAAATCAACTTTGGCCTCAGCAAAGACCGCAAATCAGACGATGAATCCTCACAGCCAGGGATCATAGTTGCGTTGAGGCATGTACCATTCTATCAGTCACTTTGCATACGAAGGCTCAATCTGGTTGAGGTCTTCTGTAGGGACAGAGGGTCGGTCCCGATGCTACTACTCTCTGACGGTGGCTCCTCCTTAACTTCAAGCTTGGGAGGAATCTCTTCCTGATGGTCATCGGTTCTTCCTTGACCTCAACCTTTGGTAACACCTCCTCCTTAACAGTCACCAGCTCTTGTTTGACGACGGGGACTTCCTCCGTGTCGACCTCCAAGGGTTTCTTGCCTCGGCCCCTTCCTCGACTAGCAGCACCACCTCGGCGAGTCCTAGGAGCCATCTCTTTGACAACAGAAAATTTACTCAAATTATAAAAGTTGTGACGTTGGTTTTTTGCGTTCATCATTAGAGGGAGCAGCACTAGAAAAGTTGTGACGTTGGTAGCATGAGAGAGTAAAAATCTGTATCACAAGACTAACAGAATTACTATGTAATCATGTACTCACCAATAACCGGATGTAACTGGAGTCGTTGGGCCTATCGTGCAGTAATTGGTGGATCCGTTGGTATAGGCCAGATGTATTTAGTATCTAGTGTATCAAATAAGTATCGGTCTATCGGTTTGGTATAGGACGTATCAGATTGGTATTGGCCTTAACAAATTGGTATCGTCCTATATCCGATATGTACATGTATCGGCCGTATAGCTAGGATTCATATTGGCCTTATCGATTTGGTATCGGTCATATCCGATAGGTATCAGCCGTGTTGGATTAGTATAGACCATTTGGATTAGTATTGTGGAAAGTTTAGTAACAACTGTACTTAAATTTCTCTCTTCTCGAGCTAGAATACCATTGCAAGAGAGTCATCAGATCATGATTGGCCAGTTACAGTAACATACATGCTTTCTTTTCTATCAGAAAAGTGAGATTGAAAAGAAAGTATGTATGTTCTGTAACTGGCCAGCTACGCTCTCGTGACTCTCTTGCAATGGTAATCTAGCTCTAAAAGAGAGAAATCCAAGTACAGTTACTAACCCTTCCACGATACTAATCTGAAATGGTATATAATAATCCAACACGGTCGATACCTATCGGATATGACCGATACCAAATCGATAAGGCCAATATGAATCCTAGCTATACGGCCGATATATATCGGATAGGACGATACCAATTCGCTAAGACCAATACCAATTGATACGGCCCATACCAAAACGATAGATCGATACTAATCCGATACGGTCAATACTTATAAGTACCTACGGTCCAGGAGGTTGATCCGCTAGTACATCCATGTACGATCAACGAAGTAACGATCCATTTCAATTTGGATGTGAAAATCTGTATCGTAAGACAAACTAAACATAATCAAGATGAACTCACATAATGTAATACTAAAACATCATCTACTACTATATAAGATATAGTGATAGGTTGTCGTATCATCATTGCCGAGGGATGAGAGTCGGAGGACAGTCAACTTTATCTACAGCTACATAGTTTCTGCCTCGCCAGTCGAATGGCTACAGGGACTATGTCCTGATCACCATATCGTACCGTAGATTAATGCAAATGGAGCTGGAAATATCCGTCGCTAACCGGTCACTAGTCCGTCGCTAACTGAGATTGTCACATACACATATGTATATCACAGCTAGATGTATAGATATATACATCTATAAAGAACCACACAGCTGATACACTCTAAGGGTCGGTTTTCCAGGAAAAATTTCACTTATTCAGTGACTTTGGTGAAGCGAATGTCCCGAGGATATTCTTAACAAAGAAGGCAGATGAAGAACTCGCACTGTCCGTGAGACAGTGAACATATAGACCATGAACCCAAACCCCATATTCGTATTTACTAATCTAAACACCACCAAACTAATGGATAACACCCAATATGGATAACACATTATTTAGCCAATATATAAACTCAGATGAATTTGAGAAGTAAAGCCCCCCGTCGCCCACGAAGCAGCCGCCCCAAGCCCGCCGCCAAGTAGTTCGTTGCATATATATATGAAGAGTGCTTATGGTTGTGCGTCGGTTGCATATACCCCCGACGCCCCCGTCTCAAGCCAGCCGCCCAGCCCCCGACGTTGCCGCCCCAAGCCCGCCGCCCAGCCCCGATGCCCGCCCCAAGCGCGCAACCCAGCCCCCGCCTAGCCCCTGACGCCCCCGTCCCAAGCCAGCCGCCCAGCCCCCGACGCCCCCGTCCCAAGCCCGCCGCCCAGCCCCCCGACACCCCCGCCCAAGCCCACTGCCCAGCCTCGACCCAAGCCCGCCGCCCAGCCCCCGACGCCCCAGCCTCAAGCCCGCCGCCCAGCCCCCAACGCCCCGCCCAAGCCAGCCGCCCAGCCCCCGACGCCCCGCCCCAAGCCCGCAGCCCAGCCCCCGAGCCCCCGCCCCAAGCCCACCGCCCAGCCCCAAGCCCGCCGTCCAGCCCTCGACGCCCCCGCCCCAAGCCCGTCGCCCAGCCTCCGACTCCCTTGCCCCAAGCCCGCCGCCCCCACTACCCCTATACGACACCGCGCACGAGAGAGAGAGAGAGATCGAGAGAGAGAGAGAGGATTACCTTCGGAGAGAAAGAGGAAGGGACGCCGACGCCGATCACGAAGCCGCGGGAGAGAGAGAGGGAGAGAGAGAGTGAATTTAGGGAGAATGCAAAAAGTTTCCCCGTCTTTTCATTTTAAGTCTGGAATGTATTTAGCGATGGACTAGCGACGGCTTATAATCCGTCGCCCGGTAGTCGCTATTTTTGATACTTGTCGACTGAATATCCGTCGCTACGTAGTCGAAGAAATGTTCGCCAATTCTCTACACAATTTCCGTCAAATAATCGATTGCATAGCGACGACTGGCTATCCGTCGCTATATCTCTGACACCCTAGCGACGGATGCGACCTTTCCTCTCCCTAAAATTAAAATAAAAAATATAACGCTTGTGGTCGGTAATCCGTCGGCGAGAGGCCACGAAGCCGTCGCTAACGCCGACTGAAAATTTTTGTCGCTAATGTTTCGTCGCTAATTTATTGTATTTTGGTAGTGAAGGTTTCTTCCAGAGGATCTTCATTGACAGATTGATCTTCAGCAGTGATCGATCTTCAGCTATATCTGATATCTCCTTCACATGCTCTTTTTGTAGAGCATTGAGTCAGAAAAATAGGCTTCGACACCCTTGAAAGGATTGATATCAGCAAACAGTTTTCACAACTCCTTGGAAATCTACGTACTTGAAGCATTGGTGGAGAGTTGAAGGCACAATATTATGTTCATGTATCCATGGTCTTCCGATAAGGATGTTGTAAGATACATCTGAATTGATAATATAAAATGTTGCCATAGTTCGAAGATCACCAATTTGAATCTTCAGACGAATCTTCCCAGTGGTTTACACTTGCCAGAGTTGAAACCAACTATCGTGGTACTAGTGTAAGTCAAATCACTAGTAGGAATCCTCAACAGTCTTAGCATACTCTGAAGAATAATGCTAATAGAAGACCCGGATCAATATAAATCTTGTCAATTTCAGTCGATTCAATATACCCAGTATAGCACAAAGGCCTGTCGTGCTTATTATGCTTCAACAACATATCTTCTTGTATGAAAGTAATGTTAGGAATTGCCTCCATCGTACTATGATTGTGGACACGATACCGGTATTATCGGGACTCTTGAGTTGAGCTAAGCATGAGTCTGCTTGTAGCAAAGCTTCACTCAAAGTCTTCCTGCTTTCTTTAGAAAGACGAAGCAGCTCAAAGATAGAGAGTCTAGCCGGAGTATTGGCAAACTGGGCTAGAATATCAAATTTGTAGGGCTTCATCACCACCCCTTGATTTGAAGCAGATTTCAAAGGAACGTCAAAGCTACTGCTTTCTGTTTCCCTTTTCAACACAGATGGTTTAGCAGGAACAGGAGATGGTTAAACTAGTAGTGTTTCCACTATGTCTTCTGCTTCTTTAGAAGATCCCTCATAATCTTAGTGGTACTCTTTCCCAGATCTTATACCAGCAAAGGTTTCTTCTTCAGACTCAGGAGAAGGAAGTACCATATTGCAGGATTTAGTCTTCTTTCCTTTAGTCTTCTTCTTTCGAGGATTTTTGTGAGAAAGCTCAGAACCCAATCCAACAGTGGATTTTTGACTTTGAATTTTAAAGGAAGTCGCATTCCTTTATCATAGTTCAAACCCTCTGCCTTTTGAAAGTCATAACCCATCGTTTTATGAGATGGACCGATTGTTGACTGTACAAGTGAATGGGCAGCGACTTTTAATAGGTGGTTCAACAGAAGAAGAAGAAAGAAGCAGAGACTTCTGTAACTATAGGAGATGGAGGAATAGAAATCTCTGTAGCCACAAGAGAAGGAGTATTTGGGACAAGAGAAAAATCTCTACAGGTGCTTTCTCATAAGCAATAAAGACTTGTTGTGCCCTGTATAAGGGGACACTATTCATAGCTAACCACTGCTGATGAGTAAGTTTGAGCTTGGTAGGAAGAGCCAAACTTGGAGGACATATGTTCAAACCCTTCAGTATATCCTCCAAAGGAATGCCATCCAAACATGATCCAAATCCTCAGGATCTGAGTGACAACGTGAGAAATCATGTTACAGGTTTTGACTTTCTTACCTTTCTTGGATTTTGAAGTTTTACCTCCATCTCCCATTTCAGGTATAAGTTAGGATGTACCCATATAATTTACCATTTTTAGTGTGAGAGGCAACAATTCTTCATTTTGCTCCCTGGCAGACGGAATATTTACAATCTTTATCGTCGCCTTTGGAATTGGGACAATCCCATCTGGGACTTGCTGTGGAGGAAACCTCCAAATTGAAGAGAAACCATATTGGTTGTGACCGTATGCTCATCATTAGTTAAAGCGATGGCACTGGCATTTATCAGCTCCTGTATTTTCTTCTTCAAGACATAACAAGCCTTGGTAGGATGATTTATGTATCTGTGATAGATACAATACTTGGGATTGTCGGTCAATTTACCTCATTGGCCTTTTTGGCTCTGAAATTTGGAGTTTATCACTCTTTACCAGACATTGGAATATCCCTGGGATATCACTGTCATCGAAAGAGTATTCTTCTTTTGGCTTGGAAGACTCCTGATTATTCGGCATCGTTTTGGATTTTGAAAGATTAACCACAAGGTTTTTCTTCCCTTTCATTACGATTGCCAAATTATTACCAGAAGCCTTTCTTTCCTTTGTCCTCTGAGGCAAAGATCATCCCGTGTTCATGAGCCAACCTACCATTGGTCTCGGTAGAAACTGCTGCTGTAATAAACGAAGGCCAATCTGTGAATTGGAACTGTAAAGACATCAATGGATGGTCGCAGATTCATCTTGCATGTATCAATCAATGCTGAATTTGGCATACCAGAGGCATCTTCAGAGTTGCCTGTCAAAACGTTCGATGAACGTCCGAGTATTCCTTCTCCTTTTGTTTGATTTATATTAAGGAGGACATATTCATGTCCATCCTCCTTCATAGAAGCGGGAGAGAAACATTGCTTTAAATTTGTCAAAAGACGATATGCAATTGTCGGGTAGACTACGATACCAATCGTAAGCTGAACCCGTCAGGCACCCGATAAAACTCGGGTAAAAAGAGCATCATTCTTCTAGATGCACCGTCATAATATCAAAGTAATTGATATACTGACTAGGAGAAGCCTTTCCATCAAATAAGACCATCGACTGTGGCTTGAATTTCGGAGGAAAGGGTACGTCATTCCAATGAGAGGATAAGGTTGCTTAATCCCTAACCTCTGGAGCTGATCCTTGTGCTTCAGAACTTCAAACTGTGCTTTTAGTTCACGCACTGCTTGAATAGCTTCACTAGTTTGAGGAAGCAATTCGATTGAAGAGTTGTTGGATGTACCATAACCCCCACCGGAGGTGGTACATCTTCTGGAATGATAGGATCTGTAGATGCAAAATTTAATTAACAACAGGATCTTGATTATTCAAAGGTATATCAACCCCTTGACTATCTTGAGTTTGTTGCTGCCTGCACCGGTGTTACTACGCCGGCTGAACAGTTTGCTAAGTCATGATTATTTGGTGCATGCTCTGCATCATGATAAGCATGTCCTTTAGTGATTGCTCAACGGCAGAGAGATGCTATTCTGTATTAGCAGATGATGTCTCCGGTTCATCTCCAATAGCATAGGATTCAACCTCTCTTGAAGATACAGAGGGATTGGTATAGAGGTATGAATCGACACTATCAGTTTCGGACTTAAAAGATTGAGTACCCCAGCTTCTGAATCAGAAGTCTGCAACTGTCTTTGTCTTCTTGATCGAGTATTCTGATATACTCCTTCAAAGAATCAAGAAGTCTGTTGAACTGTTGTTGACCAGGAGTCTGGGACGAGTTGCGTCTTGGACGTCGTCCTCTATTGGTAAGATGCCGTATTGACTGATGCATATGACAATCATGTTCTTGATCCTCAGTTTGCTGCTGAGGCATATTGAAGCTTAACCGATCAAAAATTGCCGTTTAGAAGCCGAACAACAATATTTGATTACAATCTGGTGACACTCACAATGATGATTCTCTTGGGGGAGTGTCACAGGAGATTGCCTATTTTTACGCTTTTGTACTAGCAACTCGCGTAAATCAGAAGGAGTAGAGGGAATAGTCTTCTTTATTACATTTGGAGTAGAGAAACGTTTAGTCCCTTGTGTATAAAGAAGATTACTGCTGCATTAGTAGAACCAAACTGTATATTTTTACGCGCTTGGAGTTGCGTGCGTAAATCCTGAGATTTTTTAGCACAAGAACTCCATCAGCATTACGCGTAATTTATAGGTTTGGTATCTTGCGTAAAGCAGTGTAAGAAGGTTGTTGGTTGAAAACAGAAGTTTTACCAACTATGTTTTTATGCTGTATGCGTGCAGATAAATTCATTTTAGATGCACAGGTATCATTGTAAATTTTATCTACACTGTCACAGACAGGAGATTTACCTTTACGCGTAGAGCGTAAAACATGAGTATCTGCCACGTCATAGATGGAAGATTTTTCTTTACGCGTGGAGCATAAATTTTGTGTGTCTACCACGTCACAGATGGGAGACATATTTGTACGCGTAGAGCATAAAGCTTTGGAATCTACTACATCACAGATGGGAGACATATTTTTACACGAGGCAAAACTTGAATTTTACGATCAAAGCGTAAAACCTGATTTTTACGCTCAGAGCGTAAAACTTGATGTTTACGCTCAGAGCTAAAACTGAAGAGTCTGCCACGTTACAAAGGGAGACTGATTTTTACGCCCATAGCGTATCACCAAAGTAGAGACTGTCTCGTCACAGACGGGAGCCTCCGCCACAGGAGTAGGAAGGATTCCTTTGCCTTCAGAGACAGTAGGAAGATCCGAGATATTTTGGACTTGGAAATCCAAAATTTTGCGCCTTCCGCGATTTCTAAACATTGGAGCAGCGAGTACCCCCAGTTCGGAGCATTTCTTCGTAGGCAGTCTGGTCGAAGTGCACAACCAGAGTCTTCTTTGTCGATCCGGCCGACACATCATCATATTGAGCAATTGCCTTCTCGTCAGAGGAGAAGGTTATTCCCCAGCAGAGTCGCCATTTTGTTTCACTTAACAAAATGCCTAAAAATTGGCTTTTGAAAGAAAACTAGAAAAAGTACAAAAGTACAAATTGTTCTGGGAAGTATTGCTATGGAAGTCTGATCTGAGAACGATCACTTTGTTCCTTGGACCATACGATGATGAAGAAGAAAACTGCTTGAAGAAGACGAACAATCGAAAGAACTAAGTCAACGGAAAGGTATCGAGCAATGGCACTGATGGCACAGTCGAATGCTTTCTTGCTTTGCTTCACCCTGTTCTTGAGAAAAAGTTGAAGAAATGCTTCTGGGAATATCACTCTAGAAGTATGAGTTTTTTAGAATCTCCTCTCCTGTCTCTCCGTTGATCTCTTCCTTCTGTCTATGTGAAAAATAAGTCTATTTATAGACTTGATCCTTTGTGCGTAAAAAGCAACAAAATAGGGTCTCTACGCTAGCAACTGTCACCCACGATGTAGATCATCTTGTACGCACATGGACACGTATCCCATAGAGTTTGATCTCTAAGCATGGTGACACGTGTCCCACTACTTCAATAAAATGGGGAGACCATGTACACACATTTCTCAAGAAGTGTGGCATGAAAGCCACGTGGGCAAACCACGTTCTTAAGTGGTCAGGAAAGATCGGGCGTAAAAATGACCCAAAATATACTCTTAGCGTAAAGTGGCAAACTGGGCATAAAATAGCCCAAAATAAGCTTCCCAGTGTAAAGTGGCTAAAATAGCCTTGAGCGTAAAAAGTAGCCCAAATAGACTTTACGCCCAAATAGCCTTAAGCGTAAAAGCTCGAATAGCTACCGTACATAAAGGAAGTAGTTTTATTGAGCGTAAAGTAGCCCCTCTGCACACCATACGACGAGTATTGGGTTTGGTGTAAATCCAATGTCAGAAAATTATTCTGTCAGATCAAATTACTTGCATTAAATGCGGCCTGACAGTTTGTCCCCAGGCGTAAAATTCAATGAACAGCCTTGGCGTAAAGTAGCTAGCGTAAAGAGTAGCCTGCGTAGAGAATAGCTCGCGTAAAATTCTCAACTCCTTGACTAAGTCCATGAAGCACTTTTTACGCTCCTACAGCCTTCTTCGGTACTTCCTTAGGATTAGAATTGCTCTAGAAGCATAGGAGATTATTTTTTTCTCAGAGGAAGTATGCCCTAGACCTTCTTACAAAGACATGGATGTTGGGATGCAAACCTGCAGCGACGCCAATAGATTAGAGGTTCAAGCTGGCTGCTGAGGTTGGGGAACCAGTTGATCGAGATAGATACCAAAGATTGGCGACAAGTTGATCTATTTGAGCCACACCCATCCTGATATCTGCTTTGTAGTAAGTGTGGTGAGCCGCTACATGCATGACTCACGGAACGGTCATATGGATGCAGTGTACAGATTCTAAGATACTTAAAGGGTGCCCCCTATCACGTCCCGCTCCTGTAGGAGCGATCATCCTCGCTAAGGCGTGATATCGCGTGAGCCTGGATTGCGCTTACGCAAGCGGGTTCCATAACAGTCGATTACAGGCTAAGCGATGGGGTTGTCGCACAGAAGTCCCAAGCGGAGACATTGATACAACAGCAAAAATTTGAAGCGAAACACAAGTCATGCAAAATACTCTTTTATTGATATTGAAACAAAGATTATAATATGGCGCAAGACCAAGATTACAATCACTCAAGCTCACTCTTCTCACATTACAAGTCACTCTGCTCTTTCTTCTCTCTCAATATAATTTGAGTAGGCCAGCAGAAGCTTTAGATAGGCGATGTCCATACATTATGTTTTGTATAAATCCATACTCACGTGGCCGTACGCCTCGAATCGTCAAGGAACTCTGTTGCCTCGACGCATCCAAGCGAGCTCCGCGCCACGAGTTTCTACCTGTTCCTGTACATAAAAACTGTGTGGGTGTCAGTACTCAACTGTACTGGTGGAATGAGCTCCTCGCCCACCAATATAAAACCAACACATTATTTACTTTATGCAACATAATCCCTTTATGATTGTCTTTCTACTCTTGCCTTAGGAATCAGTTTTAGGACATAGACTCTCGGCCTATTTTGTGTCTCTAGACTATCACGTGCCTTGCAACTAGCAACTTACTAATACTTTGCCTCTAGACCCTTCTCGTGTCAACGACGTCAACTTTATTAAGTCGTTTTTCTTTCGACCAATACTCAAAGACGCAACTATATGATAGTACCCAATTTCCATGTGACCATGCTATAACTCCATATTGAGGTCGTGCCTACCATATTGCCGTCTCGCGGCTCTCGCTACTTTTAATCACCAACCAACTCAACCAACTTTGCCTTACGGCGCTTCCTGAATTAACTCGAACGACTCAAACCCAACTGATCAACTCTCTCCAACAACTTAAGACTCGATACCATATCTCGTGCCGAAGCACGGTGCCTGCATACAGCCAAATCTTAGGCCCAAAAATTTCTTCATTGTGTACATGTTAACTCAACTTAATCCAAAGGCACACACGCGGATTACCGTCCATACCGACTCATCTATATGAAAGGTCACTAGCACCACAAGCTATCCTGAACTCTATAGCTTTTATTAGACGGGTGCCCCCTTTCAGCGCAAGTAGCAAGCCCTGCTGCAAGTCCCCGGCTAACCCGTGCTATCATCCAGCACAAATATTACATGTTTCCTATGAATCGGTCCCTTGGCCGTCGGGTTGCCGTTCGAGAAAACCTTTCCCTTATTGACAAGTTGTCCAATGACCATGCAAGACTCGACTCGAACTGACATCTCACATAGTCATTATTCTTCTAATGTTACCATCTCTCTCAGGGCCAAGTTAAATACTTCTCACATCTGAGACCGCCTCGACGACCCATGGTCGCGAGCATTCTTCCTTCTTGCCTTATTTTATTTAACTCAGGAACGACTATTTGAGCCCTCCTTCCAACTCAATTTAATCAACCGTGGCCTGTGCCTTAAAAATACTAGGTCTGTGACATCGTGCCTTAAACCAACTTGAACTCTATACGATACTACCGCCCAAGTCATACTCTATATGACGATAGGCCTTACGATCGTAAAACCGAGTAATATTGACAATCGTAGAAAACATAGGACAGTACTTAGAATGTCTTCGATCGCCTAGAATCACTTAGGCTAACTTAATTGTGTATTAACTTGACGAGCAAAGGCTGCGTCAAGCCTTGCGTCGAGGGAATGTGCCGTGCACGTGATCGACTTTGAACAACCAAGTTATTTATGTGCCTAGACTTATGCCACAAGCCGCACGATACAACTTAGCTCGTGGGCGAGCAAAGGCTATGCCAAGCCTTGGACGATGGGACCGTGCATGCTTTATCAAGTATTTATGTGGGCGACGCCTATGACTTAGTCTAACTCACAACTTTGGCGACGATCAATTTTTCTTTTCCTAACCCACGGGACGAAGGATCGAGTATCATTTTGAAAGATATCGTGCAACGATTCTAAGCCGACCAGGGACCTTGTTCATTTTCTAACTCAATCGACCCGACTTGGAATTATTTCTTAGCTATGTGGATTCGTCTCTTTTATTATCAAGCCTACTTGTGCATTGTTTTGTATTATTAGTGCGAAGGCCAATACGAGGCAAGTTCACCGAAGCCACACGTAAACGAGGAGTCGTCTCGACCGAGCGGGTCTTTGAGTAAGCCGTTGCATGGCTGAGTCCGAATGCCGTCGACGTTCGATTCCTCCGATTGACTGAGCGGGACGGGGCACTACACCCCCGGAAGTGACTGATATTCAGGAAGAATAAACACATGAGCATCGAGAGCTATTGTGATTATGACTGGGCTAGCTGTGCTGATGATAGAAGATCTACCTCGAGATACTGCATATCTGTAGGAGGCAACTTGGTCTCTTGAGGAGTAAGAAGCAGTCAGTGGTGGCCAGGTCGATAGCTGAAGCAAGTACGAAACTATGGCTTGGGACTTGCAGAGCTGCTATGGTTGAAGAATATGCTGGTAAAGCTGAAGCTGGATCAAAGAGCCAAAATGAAGTTGTGGTGTGACAACCAGTCAGCTATTAGTATCGCAACAATCCAGTACATCATGACAGGACCAAACACATCGAGATCGATAGGTTCTTCATCAAGAAAAAGTTGGATAGTGTACTGGAGCTAGGCCACGTTCCAACTAAGGATCAGGTAGCAGACGGATGACCAAGGGACTTAGTTCTGTGAGCATGATTAGAGGATTTGACAAAATGGGCTTAGTGAATATCTTTCGTCCATCTTGAGGAAAAGTATTGGTATATTAGAATAAGTATATTGGAATACTTGTTGGTATATTTGGTATGTCAGAATATATCATAGGATATTCCACAGAGGATTTAATGTAATGAGGAGGATTGTAAGGCTATATATAGCCATGAGATTATCAATAAAATTAACACAAATACTCAATAGTAGGTGTACTCATCCTTTCTCTCATGTCTCAAGTAGGATTCTATATTCCTGCGATATGACCGTGAGTACCTACAAGTGGAGCACTTTAAACCAAATCTCTTAAGGATAACCCTTGTCACAAAATTAAATTAAATCTTGGCAAGAAACTCATGCACCCCAGATCAATTCGCATAGTGTTACTCGAATATCTCGCAATCCCTCGAATGAGAACATATCCAAATATCATATTCTCTTTATGACTCAAAACCATTTTTTTGCAATTCCTGAATACGCATAAAGCTTGGCCAGTGACGGATCATAAGATACGTCTCATGATATTACTCCTATAGACTGCAGTTGTTTCCTTTACCAACACGTTTTTGATGTACGATATTGATTTCAGTGTATAAGAAAATGCATTAAAGTAGAAATCACTGACTTCGAGGGAGTAGGAATAGGTCAACAACCTGTAACTGCCCTCTACACATCGGTGTTGCTTCATGAGATACTGGATAACCGCGCGTTGTAGAGCCGCGCAGCGATGCTGGGTTCAACGGAAGCAATAGGAATTATACATTTGGTGTGTTTGAATCGAATTTCTTCTATGCCTTCTACATCACAGTTGTGAAACCTCCAACAAATTAGGAAGCTCCTTGGTTCATCCTACAATAATCTCCCATAAGGCAATGGAAAAAAGAAGAAGCAGCTTGGGATCAAGTTATTCTGGAGGTAGAAAAATGTATTCTATATTAGCTCTCCATATGACAGATCCCCCCACATATATACGCAACTTTAAAAAACTCGAAGTGCACCCCATATGAACGCACTTACCATAATAATCTTGTCCCACGTGCACCAGCTACATGATGAACCAGACCCAGTATGAATCGGACCAGGCCGATTGGACTTGGGTCATTGCCAACAATTTAGTATCAAACTTATTCTACTTGCTATTTTGGCCCAGATGTTAAG
The DNA here is from genome assembly GCA_029216955.1 of Iris pallida. Taxonomy (NCBI): domain Eukaryota; kingdom Viridiplantae; phylum Streptophyta; class Magnoliopsida; order Asparagales; family Iridaceae; genus Iris; species Iris pallida. The sequence continues at coordinate 15,126 of JANAVB010010565.1, forward strand.
AAAAAACGACACACACTCATTTTTAAATGGAAAACCAAATTAGCCACGTACGATATGTGTTCTTAATATGGAGTCCATATTATATGAATACTAATTTTACTTATCTTTGCTAGTTATATTGCAACATCTTTGAAGTCTTCATAGTGTTGATGAAGCAGTCGACATGGGCGGCCCTGGTCCAGGACAGACCGGACGACGGCCCAAGGTCCCCCGACAAAAGGGGCACCAATATGAAACTGTCTATAATAGAACTAGTATTTATCATGTGCACTTTTTCAACAAAAGTATTGTGATGTAGTGATACTAGACTTATATTTAAAAGGTACTTGGTTCTAATCTTGACCAATAAATTTTATTTTATTTTTATTTTTTTTATATTATACTGGGTCCATTTTAGAAGTTTTACCTCGAACATCCAATTGCTCAGGCCGGCCTTGGTCGTCGACACCTGTCATGTGTGACTGAAAAATAAATTCAAATAAACATAATATTTAACGGAAGCCGTCTTATTGTTGCTCCAATTTCTTGGAAGCGAATCTGCCTCGACTGTTATTCTGGGTCAATTCTATGCAATTTAAAAAATTACGATTTCCTGTGGCCCATTTGTTTTAGTAGTAGCGATTGGAAAGTGAATATACACGTGTGTATTTCACCCGAGAGAGAAAACGAAGAAGAAATAGTATAATACTATTAATCAACGTTTGAACATTCTGACGGCGGCGAGTGTGATGAGCACCGTCAGCGGTTCCAAGAAAAGCGAAAGCGACAACCGCCACGGGACCTCACCCCTCCCCATTCCAATCCAGCTTTCTCCCCCGCCTCACGTCCGCCCGGCCTCTGCTATATAAGGAGGAAGAAACCCGCCCACTCCTCAGTGTGACCTCATTCTCTCCCTCCTCCCTCCTCCCTCCTCCTTCCGTCGCCCTCCATTGGCGGTTCTTTCTCGCTCGAGCGAGCGAGCGATCGAGGTCAGTTTTCTTCATTCTTCTTCTACTGACAATGCTGCCATTAGAATGTTGTTTCTATGCTCGATCTGTTCGTCAATAGAGTTTTTTGGTGCTATTTTTGGGGATTTTTTTTGCTACTTCGATCATTCAGTAGAGTACTGTTACATTACGAACGTTTCCTGTTTTTTTTTTTTTTCCTTTTCTTTTTGAATAATCTTGCAATTTGTAGTATCTATGCTTGATCTGGTCGTTAATGGAGTTTCTTTTAGCTATTTTCAGTACTTGGATCATTTCAGCAGAGTACTGTTAGATCGGTTTTTCTTCTTATTTTTGGAAAGTTTCAAGAATGATTGATGAATGATTGTTTTCTTCCTTGGGAGTGTTTAAATGTATTCCTTTTCGTCATACGATGCACAAGAAAATGGTGTCGACCTAATGGAGTGTATGTGGGAGGATTGAATAGTTAGCTATTTCCCTTTTTTTTAATGGTTTTGTTTAATTTAGGGGTTTGAGTTGATACCATTTCGTCCACGCGTCTTAAGGATACACAGCAGTTAGAAGTGAATGTTGCACGGACACGGACACGGACACGGACACGGACACGGACACGGACACGGACCGGACACGGACACGGACACGGACACGGACACGGACACGACACCTATTTTGGTGTGTCCTACGTATTTTGGAGCGTGGAATGTCCAGCAGGTGGTCGTGGAGTGTCTAACACGACGCGGCAACATATTTTGAGTGTCCAATAGGTGCCTGCAGAGTGTCCGATACGTGTCCGGCACGGCACAGCAACATTTTTGGAGTGTCCGTGCTTCCTAGGTACTTAGAACAATGAATTATAATAATCTCAAACATATATAACGTTGAAACAACCAAATACTAAAGCGTTCAAAATTCCAGTTGTATGAGTATTTATGTCTCGTGTCGGGGCCGAGATGGTTAAGAGACAAATATTCTAAAGGGACTATTACTGCGCAACAAAACAAGATATAATTATTAAGAATGATGATTTTTCCTTGGTTCTTAACGGGCATATCTACGTAGAGAAAGAGAGTCGGCTAAGTTTTGTATTATAATTAATATTGGATGTGTTGATTTGATAAGCGATAGAGGAAAGCAAATTTCTGATAGAGGAAAGAAAATTTATAATAGGTAATGTTGGAAAGTGAAATTTTGTCATCGGTTGTCAAGAAAGCCATAAAGGACATCTAAAACAATGGAAAATAGCACTGATTTTTCTATTTTATATAAATTTTGATGAACCATGAGAAGAACTTTGTATTTCATTTTTTTTCATGGGAAAATTTTCTAAATGCTACAATAAATGCTGCAAGGATTTTGTTTTAGTTCTATAGTCAAATGCGGAAAAGTAGCGGAGCCTAAAAAAGGTTGCAAAAAGACTCCAAAATTAATGTACTTTAAACAAGCAAATATGTTAAGTATAGGAAAAAGTGGAGCACATGGATCCAGGAGAGATTTTGAATTGATGATCACACCTTTTTTTAGTGTACTTTGACACACTAGGTGGGTGCAATCATGGTTTGCAGTATCGATCGATATCGATATGTATCATTTTGTTTCTGGCATGTGCCTATCCCAATATTTACCACTTTTGGTAATGGTAGATGCCGATATCGGGATTCTCTTTCCCATTCAATTCGGCAAAAAATATTACAACAGTGGTAGATAGAGAAATATGGGAAAACTGCAATCGGTGTCGACAATGATTCGGTGTCGAAGATCAGTATGCTACGTGTATATAATATTTTCCTTGTGTTATGGACACATTGTAACAATTCTACTTGTCGAAGAACAACTATATTTATAGATTTACATCATCCATCATGTTGTAACTCATCTCATCATGGTGAATCATGGTGACTCTTCATTTTGTAACTCATGACTCTTCACTTTGTAACTCCTAAGTGACCTTTCATATGTAACTCCCAACCTCTCTCTTCCTATATAAGAGAGGTTGGGATAGCTTGTAGGGAGATATTGATATACATTGAGAGGTTGAGCTAATTGTCCTCACAACACGTTATCAGCACTTTGCTCGTGCAACGCCGGAGACCCGACGTACCGCTCGCCTCGCCGTCCGCCGACCGTTGCCCCGCGCGCAACCCGTCGCTCGTCGCCGATCCCGCTATCCGCGTGGGTCCTATCCGATTTCGCGGTTTCCGTACAACGACGGTAACCCTTAATTTCTTCTTAAGAATATTTTCTAAGAAATATTTGCTAGTAAACTGATTCAGCAAGAATATTTTCTAAGAAATATTTGGTAGTAAAATATTTTTCCGGACAGTAATTTTTTTCCCTAACAGAGAGTACAGGAAAATATATATGACATCGGTGACAAATATAGTTCATAGATATTCTCTTTTCTGTACATATACAAAGTTAGAAGACTCCCGGGGGAAGTTGTAAAAAGAATACATTGAGTTTCTCTCATCATAGATTTTCCAAAGCATACTTGCCTGATGCAAAGTTACTATTGTTAATAGTCGTGCATAGTCTTTCACATTTAGAGAAATATGCTGACTCATATACTGCATTGAAGGTGCCATGCTATGTTTCTTTCAAAATATAAATAATAAGCATCTTTCCTGAAATATCAGTTTTGACTAACATGTTTCCATTTTTTTCTTAAAAGAAGTTATCTATTTCATTTTCAGTATGCAGCAAAGAACTTCAGAAAATAAATTTTGCTTATGATTTTTAACTTTGCTATAATCTAGCCTTTAGCATACTAGTTTTTTTGAAAAAAAACATATATGTTAGTTAATTTCTGAGGAAATAAATTTTTGATAGCAAATTTTCATGTTGAAAAAGAAAATTTAGATGCTAACAATTTTTTTGGTAATGATGGATTTGGAGCGCCCCGGCGAGCGCCACAGTGCCATCTGCGCCCCGACAAGCACCTCAGTAGCATTTTTTCTTTATGTTACTCAGTGAATTATTGTAACAGATGGGTAGTAAAAAAATTGTATTTTTTTCTCGCTATTTTTTTGGCGTCGCTTCATTAGACGTCGGAAAAATAGTTGACATTTTTTTTTGGTGCTGCTTGCTTAGGCACCAATTCTTTTGTTTGTTGTTGCCTACTTATGTTGTACGTTTTTTTAGCGTAATGACGTGGAAATTGAAAAATTGTCTTGGCTACATAAACAAATTCTGGTACCGCCAAATTTGGGCCTCCCAAAAATAACCTTTTTGGTTAATAATTTTTCAAAGACAACGCTCATTTTGAGCACGCACTAAAATTGTCACCTATTTTCCACAGTTCGCAAATAGCATAAATTTCTTGAAAAATCTTATTTATTCTTACATTTGACAAAATTTTTACGAAGTCTCTCCGAATAGGCTCACCTAATTGGGTATGATGTCAGAAAGAACTTGGGGCTTGGTTTTTAAGTGGTCCCCGGTGATCCTCCTCCCTCATTTTTTCGTCTGGTCATATTCACGTAGAGCTACTGAAAGGGGTTGACCGAATATTATTTTTTGCTCAAATTGTATTTATAATTATGTATTTTTGCAAGAAACTTATTGACCTCTCTATATCGGCCCGTCGATCGATATAAGATAATTTTTAAACAAAAATCGTTTTTTCAAAACCGTTATTTTTATTTACGATTGTTTGTTGTTGCTTATACAAACCAAATCCATATAAACCTGTCGTTTTATATGTTGAATGATCAAGATTTTTTCTCCTGTTGTAGAAAAATGTCGATCAAGATTGATTTTTCCATCCTTGAAGCCTTTGGCAAGAACTACTTGGACTGGACGCAAGACATCCAGAACCATCTAGATGCGCAGGGCCTCTTGGATGTCATCTATAACGAGGAAGAGCGTGAAGTGGAAGTCACTCGCTCAATGAACGCCAAAGCGATGATTCTATTCCGCAGGCATTTATCTGACGCCATGAAGGCAGAGTTCATTGAAATCTCCCCGCCGAAGACGCTATGGGACTCTCTGAAAGAGCGCTTCGACCACCAGAAGACCATATGGCTACCTGAAGCACGCCATGACTTGTTGAACCTGCGCTTCCAAGACTTCAAGAGTGTAACTGATTACAACAATGAAGTCTGCAGGATTCGATCACTTCTCCAATACTGCGGTGAGATATTAACCGACAGTGATCTATTGGAGAAAACATACACCACATTTCCTTCCACTGACAACTTGCTCCAGAAGCAATACCGTCAGTCTAAGTTCACCAAGTTTCCCGAGCTCATCACCCAGCTTTTACTAGACGAGAAGAACAGTCTCATTTTAATGAGAAACAATAATTCTCGTCCTGCTGGAACAAATGCAATTCCAATGCCTGATGCAAACGCTCTCCGTGGACCAAATCCACGGTGGAAACGAGACAAGGGCCAGTCGTCCCAGCCAAGGAACAGAGGCGAGTTTACGTCTCGCCATCCAAAGCGAGGTTCTAACAAGAACCAAGGACCTTTGACTTCTAGGCAGTCTCATGGTAAGAACCAACGGGCCAGTCGTCCCAAAGCGAGAGTGGAAGGCCAAGCGCCTACTCTCTGCTACAAATGTGGTGCTTATAGTCATATGCAACGGACTTGCAGGGCGACCCCCCAAGAAGTTGATAACTATCACAAGGGGCGCCGGGCCGAAGCAAATCTGGTCAACGAGTGCGAAAATCTAAATCTTGAGATCCCCGATTTTGTAGCAGAAATGGAAGAATGAATCTCCATTATCTCTCTATATTTGATTTAAGTCATAAAACTTTTGGTGGTTTGTATTTTCTGTTTTCTCGATAAATTAAAGTTCTATTTCGAGCACTTTCCTCAAACGTGTGACAAACTTTAATTTTCTTTACTTATAGGCATGGACCACGGGACAGTAGATTGTCTGGTTGATAGTGGAACGACTCACACTATCTTGAGAGATAAATCATACTTTATCTCCTATACGCCTAAAGTAACCTCAGTGACAACCATTTCGGGACCCTCAACCCTTGTTCAAGGTTTTGGCAAAGCCCGTTTTTCGTTGTCCAATGGTACTTCCGTTGAAGTATCAGAGGCCTTATATTCTCCAAGGTCCAGTCGTACCTTACTGAGTTTTAAGGATATTCGAGAAAACGAATTTCATGTTGAAACTGCTCGAGAACATGGCTTCGAGTATCTTTTCATTACCTCCACTCAGTACGGCCAAAAGCGTATCTTGGAGAAGTTGAAATGTCTTTCAAATGGTTTGTATCTCACTACGATATAACACATCGAGAGTAATCTCATCATTCGCCGAGCGCCAGTTGATGAGAGGACTTTTATGCTATGGCATGACCGGCTGGGTCATCCGGGTCAAAATACGATGCTTCGCACTATGAATGCATCACATGGGCATCCTCTTGGAGGAAAGAATTTTGTTATAAATCCGAAAAGCCTATGCCAAGCTTGCTCGATTGGGAAGACGAATCTCAAGCCACTCCATGTGAAACCTACGAGATTGGTTTCCCAATTCCTTGAGAGAATTCATGGAGATATTTGTGGACCAATCCAACCAACATGCGGACCATTTAAATACTTCATGGTTTTGGTTGATGCATCGACTAGATGGTCACACGTAGTGTTGTTGTCCACCCGAAACGCAGCGTTTCCTAAACTCCTCGCCCAGATCATTAAGTTAAGGGCTCACGATCCGGATTATCCGATAAAGTCTATTAGACTTGATAATGCCGCGGAGTTTACATCGAAGACTTTCGATGATTATTGCATGACTTTGGGAATAAATCTTGAACACCCTGTTGCATATGTTCATACCCAAAATGGCCTAGCGGAAGCTTTTATAAAACGACTGCAAGTGATAGCGTGGACCTTGGTTATGCGCACCAAACTCCCACTATCTGCATGGGGCTATGCAATTTTGCACGCTGCAAATTTGGTCCGTCTGAGGCCCATGGCCACCCAACCACTTTCCGCGTACCAGCTGGTTACTGGATGTGAGCCTGACATCTCACATTTACGCATGTTTGGGTGCCTAGTCAATGTTCCAATTGAGCCGATAAGGCGTTCAAAATTTGGACCTCAAAAGCGACGGGGAATATATGTCGGTTATAACTCTCCGTCCATCATTCGCTATTTAGAGCCCTTGACAGACGATCTCTTTACCGCGAGACACGCGGATTGTGACTTTGAGGCAATCTTCCCGTCGTTAGAGGGAGAAATGCACGCTAACGTTGATGAGAAACGACGTGAATTAGCGTGGCATGTGCCCGCTTTTGCTCATCATGATCCCCCTCTGCACATAGTGATAAGGAAGTGCAGAAGATTCTAGGTCTGCAAGATATTGCAAATCAAATGCCAGACGCATTTAGCGACCTAGCAAAAGTCACGAGATCAATTATACCTGTTGCAAATGTTCCTGCAATGATAGACGTCCCTGAGAGACGCCATGTTCCTGTGAAACATGTTGCTCCGGTCGAACCCGCCGAGCAAAGGACGCTGCCATCGGCCGTCCAGTCCGCCGCTATTCCCAAGAAGAAGGGAAGACCGGTTGGTTCCAAAGATGTTCTGCCCGAAAGCGGAGAAATCTTGTTAAAAGCGTTTTGCCACATGAGATCATTAAGGATCACGGCGATGTATTAGAAGAGCGCGTTCCAGATGAAACGCCTATTCCTAATCATGCCGATAACTTCGAAATATCCGTCGAGTATGCTAGCTTAGACGATATTTTGAAGCGAAATGAAACTGTCATCGATGATGTGTTCATATACTCAGTGGCCACTGACATTATGAACAATGATGACATGGAACCTCGTAGTGTTGTCGAGTGTCAACGACGAACGGACTGGTCACAATGGAAACAAGCAATCCAGGCTGAACTAGACTCCTTAGCGAAAAGAAGCGTGTTTGGACCTGTTGCTCCAACACCACCCAATGTTAAACCAGTTGGTCACAAATGGGTTTTCCTAAGAAAGCGTAATGAGAGAAATGAGTTGGTCACAAAGGCTTCTCACAACGCCCTGGAATTGATTACGTGGAGACGTATTCTCCCGTAATGGACGTCATAACGTTCCGCTACTTAATCAGTTTAGTAGTTTCCGAAAAACTGAATATGCAGCTCATGGATGTGGTCACAGCCTATCTCTACGGGGATCTGGACACAGAGATATACATGAGAGTCCCTGAAGGACTAAAGATGCCTGAATCAAGTAGTTCCCGACCACGGAACGCGTTCTCGATTAAACTTAGACGTTCGCTATATGGATTAAAACAATCCGGACGAATGTGGTATAACCGCCTAAGCGAATACTTGATTGGTTTGGGATACGTTAATAACGAACTTTGCCCATGCGTGTTCATAAAGAAATCCACTTCAGGATACGCAATCATCGCGGTCTATGTAGATGACATGAATCTCATAGGAACCGAAAAAGACTTGTCAAAAATTGCTGATATCCTGAAGAGGGAATTCGAGATGAAGGATCTTGGGAAGACACGGTTTTGCCTCGGCCTGCAGATCGAGCACCATAAAGATGAAATTCTTGTCCATCAAGCGAACTACACCAAAAAGGTGTTGAGACGCTTTAGTCATTTTGACGTTAAGCCGTCCGCTACTCCCATGATCGTCCGCTTTCTAGACATTACTAAGAACCCATTCCGTCCAAAGGAGGACGACGAAGAGATATTGAGTCCTGAGTGCTCTTATCTGGGTGTAATAGGCGCTTTATTGTACTTGGCCCAATGTACTAGACCGGACATCTCGTTTGTTGTGAATTATCTAGCTCGACACAGCACCGCGCCAACATGCCGCCATTGGAATGGCATAAAAGACATTTTCTGCTACCTTAAGGGTACTACGGACTTGGGCTTGTTCTATCCGTACGCGGTTTTGAGTGAGTCCAACGCTCTTGGCACTCGAAGCAACGTGACCCTTGTTGGCTACGCCGATGCGGGATACTTATCTGATCCGCACAAGGGGCGTTCCCAATCTGGTTATGTCTTTACCATTGGGAACACGACGTTGGAGGTCTCGCAAACAGACCTTAGTGGCTACTTCAACGAACTACTTTGAGCTACTCGCGCTCTATGAGACGACTAGAGAGTGTGTATGGCTTCGAGCTGTTATTGGCCATATTCGAAGTACATGTGATCTTCCATATGACCCAGATAAACCTGTTGTCGTCTATGAGGACAATACCGCTGTTATTGATCAAGCGAAACATGGTTACATCAAAGGGGATGCTACCAAGCACATATCGCCCAAGTTGTTCTTTACACATGAACAACAAGCGCTTCAGAAGATTGAAGTGCAGCACATTGGATCGGAGAATAACCGTGCAGACTTGTTCACCAAGTCACTGCCAAAATACTCGTTTCAGAAACATGTCAGAGCGATTGGACTTAGGAAGCTTTCAGAGCTAGCCTAAGTGAAACATGTTTCCCGCACCTTGTTGTGTGCATGTGAGGGGGAGCGCCCCAACGAGCGCCTCCAAACGCCCTGTTGTGCGTATATCCCGCGCCCTGTCGAGTGCGAGTGAAAAGGGGAGTATCCTGATGTATGCTTGTATACTCTTTTTCCCTTAGACCAAGTTTTTTCTCATTGAGTTTTCCTTGGCAAGGTTTTTAACGAGACACATTTCAAATCTCTTATTCACTAAGGACTATTGTGATCAGGGGGAGTATCCAGTATATACTTCTAAACCATCGTGTACTCTTTTGTCCTTCGATCGGCGGTTTTTTCCACTGGGTTTTTCCTGACAAGGTTTTGACGAGGCACCTTTGCAATGGTTAGTTTACCCCCATCACACTGACCTGTGTGTACTCTTTTGTCCTTCGACCAAAGTTTTTTTTCCACTGAGTTTTCTTTGGCAAGGTTTTAACGAGGCACAAGTAGGTGGTCATTTTTGAATCTGCAAGCTACAGACAGACAAAGAAGCTCAGAGGTGTTTACAAGCAGAGTTTGTGAAGAGCCAAGGGGGAGTGTTGTAATTCATCTCATCATGGTGAATCATGGTGACTCTTCATTTTGTAACTCATGACTCTTCACTTTGTAACTCCTAAGTGACCTTTCATTATGTAACTCCCAACCTCTCTCTTCCTATATAAAGAGAGGTTGGGATAGCTTGTAGGGAGATATTGATATACATTGAGAGGTTGAGCTAATTGTCCTCACAACACATCAATATTAATTGTTATTCCATTAAAGCTTACAATAAATGACAAATGCTATGTAGAATTTTGTTTAACTAATTAGATTTTTTTGTAATAATACTTATGATTGATTTTGATTTAGTAAACGAAGAACTCGAAAACTCCGATCCAAAACAGTGAATACTAATACTCATAAGAAGAGTCCTAAACCTATTCCGATACTCATAAGAAAGTCCTAAACCTATTCCGACACAAATACCCCAAACCTTAGATGGGATACACATCATATTTTGGGAAAGTGGGGGGTTAGTGAAATTGGATTTCAAGAACACAACGCACGTGCAATTTTAAAATCACAAATACATTGGTTAACGCGACACCATCATTTCAGAATGTATGCATTGGTGGTTGTGATTATGAAACTGCATACACCCTGTGTTTCTAAGTCATCCTCATCAAACTCCAACTTAGATGTGTCTGGATATCTAATTTGACATTTTCCTCAAACAGAACGAACTAACAAATAACGCCAACAAATCAAACTCTTACAATTCTTGGTAAACCCATCGTCCTCCAATTCCAGTTCAGGTGGATTTTGAACATTTAGTTCAAGGAAGGAACATTAACTGCACACATCCAAAAAATATCTAAAAGAATAGAGTTCTACCAAAAAAAAACATTTAGGTTATAGTGTACTTAAAATAATAATTAATGGAGCCATTGTGACTAAGGGATAGGCCTAGACGTACATGGTTTGGAGTTTTAAAATGGATATGGTTTTTATTAACGTTACAGTGGACATGGTCCTTAACAGAGCTGAATGCAAGATGAGGACTCAAACAGCTGACCCCGAAATTTGGGATAAAAGGCTTTGTTGTCGTTGTAATACTTTCCAAAAGTAAGTCTCAATCGAATTCCAGTCGGTGGAATTTTATGCATTTAGTTCAAGGAAGGAACATTAATTGCACAGGTCCAAAATCTTAAGACTATAGAGTTCTATCAAAAATATTTTAGATTATAGAGTACTTTCAAAAAATAATTCTCAGATTATGGAATCCTATGAAACAAAATCTTAGATTATAGAATAGATAAAAAGAAACTGACTCATTTCCAGCCCTTGCTTAGTACGATAGGTCAATGATACGAGTAGTATGCATGATTCACACTAAGAGTGCTTGAGAAGTATGAGTGATGTGCTATGTGACCGCCAATCACCCTGCCACTGAGGTAATGCTGCTCAAGCCTCTACACTGTCTGATACCCCTGTTTCAAGTTTTTCAAGAACCACATGGTATGTAACAATTTACAATATACAAGTAGGTACCATGATATAAGTTCCCAGTGACAGGTTTAATCAATCACTTTAAACTTCAATTCTTAAATCCTGTTAATTGCTATAATATTTTATATTATGAATACTAAATTTATTACGTTCTGATGGAATGTCTTAGAAATAGTGTTTCTTTTGATACGTTTTTGCATTATGTCAGACACCATGAAGTTTGTATAATATTTTACCTTCATTCATGTTTCATTTTCAATTTGGTTTTGTTCATGACATAAAAAGTATACTTTAGTGGTGTATGTCTTTCTTTTCATCCTTTTGTCTGAATTCAGATTTTCAACTTTTATCTTTATGTTTCTTTTTGGTTAAAAGTTAGGAAGTTTAGTGTTCTAGTAGGCTTGATTAACTTTAGTTCCATAATTTATCTCATACTTATCTGTTATCACTTCTTCATTTTTATATGCTTCACTATGTTTAGAGGCATGCAACTTTGCTCTTAATGTTGGAGAGTGGGAATACTGAGGTGTCGAATGCAGACTGATTGTGTTTTAAATGATGAGTTGGCATATCCAAGCATGATGGTGGACCAGTTGATGCATAACCTTGTTCAGGTATATAAAGTTGTCTAAGTCCCTCAATAAATAAAGGAATTAAGAACAGTGTGTACTTTCTGGGAATCTTTTCACATTCTTGTTACTTGTTTAGTATCAATAACTTCTGGTGCTTGTAAAGGTTATGCAGTCAGGCTGTGCTTTCTGGGAATTCTTTTTCTATGCGATAATTTCTCCTCATTTAGTCTCTGGGAATTTCATGGAGTAAAAAAAAAATACTACCCTGTTATTTGCGTCTTTATTATTTTATTTTCTTAAGCTATCTATTTCTTGATTGTCTTTTATTTTGTTTCATACCTATTTCTATGCTTGTCAATGCATCCTGTAAACATATTTTAGAGATTTATGTGAAAGTGCATGAAGAAGCTAATGCAAAAAGCTAAGGTGTTACGAGATGAGTAAAAACATATCAAATACTAGTTTTCATAAGCACTCAGTACTTGATGAATAGCAGACAATGAGTCTGAGTCATATATTGATGTGGTTTTTAGCTGCAGATGTTCAACATCTACAACCTATTTGTTATATGATTATGTCAAGTTTTGTCGACTACAAAATCTTTGTCAGATGACAAAGTTGGGAGCTTTTAAGTCTAAGGAAGCTGCAATGTTGCAAAATTGGTGGTCTGTTTCGGACAATAAACATTCCAATATACATGGATATGTACTTGTCGGACAGGACAATGACATGCCACACTATACATTCATGTGTCTGTGTCGGACAGGGCAATAACATGACATAGTATACATGAATATGTTTAGTCTTAAAATTTGGAGCAACATCTGGGCAAACAGGCAACTGAAAAAGTATGTGCACTTAAAGTAAAACAAGATAGGAACTATGTTTTCTGTACAACTGTCCTTGTTATGTTTGATCAGAGTCTGATTTCTGCTTGAAGGAAATTATGAAATCAACGTAAAGCACATGTCAACTGTTATACATCCCTTGGACTTTATACTTGTGTCCTTGTTTTTTTTTTTTTTTGTAGGTTGAAGGAAATGAAAGTGGCACAACCTCAGCAGGTGAAGTGATAGAAGTTAATCATCTGCTTTCGGAGTCTCAAACTGAGAAACTTTTAGATGATGGTTCTATGTACTTGAATTCGGAAAGCACTGAAAAATATCTAGCTGTTGATAGCCAGACGTGCACCCCCGAGTACAAACGCCAAGAAGTAGATCACTGTACGATCTTAAATTTCTAGTTTACACTGCTATTTTTTCCCTGTCTGATACATAACCTTGCTTAGTAATTTTCTTGTTTATGCTTTCTTACTGAAGTAGTGTATCCTTATTGTTTAATTCGAAGTATCATCTATGCTAATTACATTTCACATTTATTTATCTTTGTTGTGCGGTTGGTGATATTTAGATCATTGCGTACATTCTGAGTTCTACATACAATTCATTGTTTTATGTGGGATAAATGATGAGATGTTTTAGAAGTGTGATAATCACATTTCATAGACATGCATAGGTTTTGAAACTTGCGCATACATTCATGCTGCTCACAGACCTGCTCAAGCATTGTACATGCATAGAGGGCTCAAGAGATATGTTGAATAAGCTCCTTCTTGTACTTGATATTTCAATATTTATAATTGTCTTTTCTACGATAAGATAGACCTGCCTTCTTTATATAGGAGGAACAACTGAAAAAAGAAAACTACAATCCCGGTGTGGGACTAAAAAAGAGAGTAAAATCCAACTAAAGGATATCTACTAACAAGCCTAGATATTATCCAAATAAACAAAATAGAATCCCCATATCAAAGCCAAATCTGGTTGGTAGTGGGGTTCACCATACCCCGTCTTCTGCGTCCCATGTACGAACGAGGATGAAGGGTGTGCATCTTGATGTCCTTGTCACCGTCCCTGGTAGATACTGCTAGCAAACATACTGACGATCAACCCCCTGAATACTCGTCACAGTTGAAACAGATGGTTGCTCACAATCAACCTCCTGATGATCTGTCTCTCTGGAGGGCAATGCGTCGTGCTGGTCAAAGGAGGATCATGTCCCTTGATTGATTTTAAATAATGGGCCGGGTTCTCAGATCTTACCAAGACCCGATCGGTCAGCCTGATTTGATAAATAGTTAACTGCATAATTAGAAGAGAAGTATCAAATTAATTTGCGATAAATTTACTTTACATACTCAATTGTTTATACTAATCTGATTCCAGTCATTGACGTGCTTGGGCCATATCAACTTCTCGTATATGAAGAGATTATCTTGCCATTTACCTTCAAGTTTTTTTTGTTTTGTTTCCTATTGTGAATTTGTGACTATAGAGTTGGAAATAATAGGATAGATTTTATTAATAATGAGAGACTACATATATATATGAGAGGCTAGCCCCTCTCCTATTGTTCTAAGCAATGTGGAACTAAATCCCACAAACTAATATAATACTTACACTCTCCCTCAAGCTGGAGAATATATGTCAATCATGTCCAGCTTGTTACATAGAAATTGAACCCGAGGAACCAAAAGAGGCTTTGTAAAAATATCAGCTATCTGGTCGTCGGTCCTCACATGTTAAAATTTTATCACTCCCTTTGTATACTCATCATGAACAAAGTTGATATCAATTTCAATATGCTTCGTCCGTTCATTAAATATTGGGTTAGTGCCAATATGAATAGCAGATTGGTTATCACACTATAGATCTGCCGTTTGAGATCCTGCGTCTTCTCCCAGTTCTTGTAAGAGATGCTACATATATAATACCTCTGATGTACCATGAGCAATAGCTAGATATTCTGCTTCTGAGTTTGAGCGTGTTATCACACTTTGTTTCTTACGCTTCCATGACACTAGATTATCGTTAATAAATAATGAGTAGCCAGATGTAGATCGTCTATCTGCCATACTTGCTCCCCAGTTAGCATCAATAAAATACTCAATACGAGTGTCCATTATTTTCCATTCGAATTCATTTTCCTGGATTCTTGACTAGATAACACAGGATTCTGAGAACTGTCTGCCGGTGTGGGAACTCTTGGAGAAACCATAAATCTACTTGCAACACTCACTGCGAAAGAAATGTCCGGACGAGTCGTGACCGCCAAGTATTTGAGTTTTCTAACTACTCGACGATACTGATCTGGGTTGTCATCAGAACCTCTTCGTCTGGAAGTAACTTTGTCCCTGGATCCATAGGTGAGGTTGCTTCATTGGCTTACATCATGCATGCATCATTTGGTATGTCCATCACATACTTTCTCTTGGACATTACAATGTCCCGCTTACTCCATGTGACCTCAATATCCAAGAAATTGTTCAAGGGTCCCATATTCTTGGTTTAAAATTGTTCTCCCAGAAACTATTTGAGGCCTGTAATATCCTGACTGTCATCTCTTGTGATTACAATGTCATCAACATAGACACCAAGTAATATCATTCCAGCTGATGTCTGTCGGTAGAATACGAAATGATCCTTCTTTGATTGACACAAACCAAACTGAGTAACCACATGTGTAAATCGACCAAACCATGCACGTGGTGATTGTTTAGACCATAGAGGGCCTTTCTCAGATGATACACTTTACCCTCCCTTGCAATGAACCCGGGAGGTTGCATCACAAATACCTCTTCATCAAGATCTCCGTGGAGGAAAGCATTCTTGATATCCAGTTGAAGCAACGGCCAGTCATAGCGAACAACCAAGGCCATGAGGACACGAACAGACGTTATTTTAGCAACATGATAGAATGCTTTGAAGTAATCCTCACCATAGATTTGAGAATATCCTTTGGCCACTAGACGAGCCTTTAGGCAATCAAGAGAGCCATCTGGTTTCACCTTGATCAAGAATACCCATTTGCAATCTATTGCCTGTTTATCAGTAGATAAATCGACCAAGTCTCAAGTGTGATTTTCCTGAGAGCTTTCATCTCCTTGTTCATGGCAGCACACTAACCAGGATGTTTGAGACCCTCCTTAGTGGTCTTGGGAATCTGAATCCCATCAATAGTAGCCACCAGAGACTGAGTGTGACTAATAAGTCCTTTGTAACCCTTAGCATACAAGGGATGATCACGACAGGTACAATGAGGACGATCTGGAGGCGGAATAGTTGGAGCTGCTGGCGGAATCGGTGGAGCTGCTGGTGGAACAGGTGGAGGCAATTCATTGGAGCCGGAGGAGGAGATTCTGTGGGCATCAACGGCGATGCTTGTATTGGTGATGTCGGCACTGACTGAATCGGTGTATGCGGACCATTGGCCTGGGGAACTGGCTCGGTAAGGGAGGTCATCCGTACGGGGAGACTGGTGTGTTTGATCAGAAAATAACAAAAAATTCTCTTCTGGATAGACTAAGGGAGCCGGACCCGTTGATTGTGGAAGTGGATAAAATTCGGTTTCGACAAAGGTAACATCCCGAGTGAAAAAAATCTCTCTTCAGGCATGGGAATAACACCGATATCTTTTCTGATCTTAGGATACCTAAGAAAAATACATTGTATTGCCTTGGGATCTAATTTAAAAGAGTTGGTTGGGTATTCCGAACATAGCATAAGCAGCCAAAAATTTGAAAGATCGGAAAATGGCTCTCGTCCGGAAAAGAGCCGAGAGAAGGGAGTGCTACCATTGAAAACTGACGATGGCATACGGTTTTAATAAGGTAATAAGCCGTAAAAATCGCATCCGACCAAAATCGTTTAGGAGTACGTACTTGAAACATAAGAGCACATGTGTTTCCAAGAGATGACGATTCTTGCGTCGGCCACACCATTCTGTTGTAGTGTGTACGCACAAGAAATTTGGTAGATGATGCCATTGTGGGCCAAATGACTATCGAGATCACGAGATAAATACTCACGCCATTGTCACTCCGAAATTTTTTGATTGGAACACCAAATTGTATTTTTATTTCGGCATAAAAATTGCACCAAATGTTAAATAATTCAGAACAATTTTTCATCAGAGAAACAAAAGTGACACGTGAGTAATCATCAATAAATATAACAAAGTACTTGAAACTCATTATTGATTCAACCAGACAAGGTTTCCATACATCAGAATGTACCAACTCGAAAGAAACGGAAGCAATTTTCACCGGATTGGAAACCCGGTGATGCTTAGCCAAACTACACGTTTCACAATAAAAGGAAGCATGAATATCTAAAAAGGATACATTTTCTGGAGAGCTTGGGTTGATGGATGGCCTAAGTGACAATTTAACTCGAAAGGATCGAGTTTCACGTCGGCACAGACAACAAAAGAAGGTGCGTCAAACAGGTACAAGTCTCTAGCCACATGTCCCTTACCGAAACTCTTTTCAGTTTTCAGGTCCTGAAAAACACAACCATTAGAAAAAAAATGTTACCGAGCAATGTAGTTCGTGAGTAATTTGACTAATTAAAATTAAACTGAACGGTTTCCAGGTGTAAGGAACACATAATTGAGCGATAGCCCGTAAGAAAGACTGGCACTTCATATCCTCAGACTGTCAATGAACCTCCATTGGCAACAGTAATATCAGAAATTCGACGAACAGGGCATAACTATGTATCATACCTGCGTCACCAGTTATGTGAGCAGGCTTTACTATGCATGCTGCTGAGTATCCGACTGTGGATCCAGACGTGAAAGCTTCACCATGACGTTGAGCCTGGAAATGAATGAACTCTGTATACGAGTCCGAAGTCATCTGAACAGATCGGTCGCTATCATCAGGTGTATTAATTGTGATATTAGCAGCATGTGATTTAGTGCATTGTCAGTAGAAATGACCAAGTTGACCACAAGTAAAGCATGTGCGCGGTATTCCTCCATCACGACCGCCATTGCCATATCCCCATCGCGACCAGCATTTCGGCTACCCTATCGCTACCACGACCACCACGGAATCTCGTACGAGCGGCACCAAGAGCAGACAATCAGCAGGGGTATCACCGAAGTGGTCTCAACGACTTTGGCTGTCCGAAGGACACGATAATGTGCTTCCAACAAGGATAAAACTTCAGATCATCAATAATCTGAGAGCGAGCGGAGTCCGCATCAGGACGGAGAGAGGCAAGATAAGCCATGACATAAAGCTGCTCATGTTGAGCCTTGCTTCATTAATATCCGACGTAAGAGTAATACGCGGTCGATCTCATCAGACATAGCCTTAAATGTCCGAAAATGGTCTTTATGAGATTTTTCTCCCTGATTTGCTCGGTATACACCAGCTACCGAGTCATAGATACGAGAGAAATCGTGTTTTCCATCGAACGCCGATGCCAGTACCTCCCATAACTCATTCACGGAGTCCGTATTTTGAACCATGTCTTCACCGTTGGTTCCATTGAATTTATCAATTGTGTAAACAGTCGACTATCATTTGTCTCCTATTGCTCAAATATGGAATCATCTTCTGTTGGAGGGTTGTCAGTCAGATGTTTGGACAACCACATTTCTCGAAGTTTCTTCTCGACCTTCTTTCTCTATGTCGAATAGTCCTTTGTTCCATCCAACCATCGATCGACAAGTCGAATTGAGGAAATATCGTGCTAGTGCTTGTAGGTCCCGCTAGTATGTTGCTAACACTAGTGTCCGTTGCACTGCTATTCGTCGTAGTGTTTGTCATCTTTTATGAATCTTGATTGACTGTCGATTTGATCTGTCCAAATGGACAATCACATCAATTCTGCCATTGCGCTAAAAAATGTAGCCAGAACCGGCACGTGCGCATAGGAAGCAGAGAGTGTAGATCACAAGCCAGGACAGAGAAATAACCCAAGTTAACCTCTGTTAGATTCTGGTGTTAAGATCAAGGAAAGAAACAAAGATTCATGCAAAACAAATCATATGTTTGCTCTTTGTTAAATTTTTGAATTGAACATTGAGAGTCAGAGGGTCCAGCAACCAACCATATGTTTACCCTCTGAGAATCCATAATTTTTTTTTTGAAACTAGTTTAGGATTTGGAGTGGTTGGGCGGTGGCAGATGGAGAGAGGGGGAAGGGTTAGGGTTATGTACTCGAGCCATGGAGAGGAGGGGG
>JANAVB010010566.1:0-123790 GCA_029216955.1 Iris pallida
TTTTTTTTTTATCGCTTTTTCATTTTTTTGTTTTTTTTTTCCTTCTGTTTTTGTTCGTTTGTCATTTTTTGTATTTTTTATTTTTTGTCATTTTTTCGTTTTTGGTCTTTTTTAGCAGAAAACAAACCATTTTTCCCTTATTTATTTATTAATTATTTTTAGTTTTTTTCTTTTTAAAATTTTAAAAAAATTTAGTGATCCACTTTTAAAAATTTAAGTTGTATTTAAAAAAATATTAAATTAGAAACTTAATTACATTACATGGTAAACCAAACATATGAATGCAATTGACATTAAATTACATGGTTTGATTACATGCTTCAACCAAACATAGTAATGTAATTGTAATTCCATTACATTACAAACTCAATTACATTACAAATCCAATTCCATTACAATTACGATTACATTACAATGAACCAAACGCAACCTTAGTGTGATTAGCAACGTTTCGGGACATCGCTAACCTGTCACATTTTGGTAGTGGATAAAGGTTTACATTCTACACTTATGAACCAATGATAATGAAGTCGGAGATTAAGAGGGGTGTCCAAATATATACCCAAGGGAAGGAGCCCTCGGATTAGCTTGTTGGCCGAGAAGGAACAAGATGATGGCAAGAGTTCACCGAGATAGGAGGAGTTGCTGCCGATAAGAAGGAACTCGATCACAACGAGCTCTTCACACACCACGCTGGAGTAAGAGAGTGTGCTCTAGGGTTTCGTTAGGGAGAAGCAGCTGGCAGCGCATGCCTGCGAGGTTAGGCTGCTAAGTCAGCAAGGGATAGGGGTTTAAGTTGAGTTTAGAAAAATTTAATCTCTAAGCCCCAATTTAAAACATAAGTAATTAACTAAGATTAAAATTATCATTATTTGCCAAATACAAATTATATAAATCTAGTTAATAAATAAATAATTAAAAATGGTTAAGCTATTTAATCGAATTTAATTATAACAAGAAAAATAATTTATCCACCGTAAAAATCGGTCTACAGAAATTGTTAGAAAATATATGGAAATAACCCTAAGAATTTGGGAGGCTCACAAGCATCACTATGTGGAGTGTCATAAAAGAAAGTCATAAAACAATAAGGTTCTTTTCTTGTTCTGGGTTCAACCTAATTGCACCCACTTTGCGTGGTCCTTCTGCAATGTATTAGTTATTGGTTGTAATTATAAGACCAACAAATTCAAGATGCCACTTTTTTACATTGTCGTCTTTATCTTTACTGAAAAATATTTTTAGTAGCCTTTTTTTTCATAAAGACGAAGACAATTGATGTACCATGGACATTGAGACAACTTAAGTCACTTTGTCGAAAGTCCTCTACTTTCATGACTAACCAAGAAGCACTAGTGAACGTTATAGATTGAAGAATCGTAAAGAGGTGGGTGTTGAATGGGTTTGACAGATAATTAAGCACAATTAATAAGGCTAATAGACAATTTAAAAACAACTTCTAGAAGTAAGTCAAAATCACCGACACCCGATGTATTCTGCTATCCTCCACGAGGCACTCTAGTCCATGAACCCTCTTAGACTTTAATTCAGTATCATGAAAATAATTACACTTACGAGCTTTGATCCGAAGGTCTCGTCGCGACTTCTTACACATGAGCTTTGATTTAAAGGGCTCGCATTCTACACAAGTTTTGATATGAAGGCTTGCAGATTTCATCCTCTTATCATAAAGATTTGATCTTCTTATACCAATTGAAGATCCAATTTATAACTCACTTTAAAATTTTATCTCAAATAAATTTGGAAAATAAAAGCTCTTGTATGTGGAGATGCTTGGAGTATATTAGGTGAAACTTTGAGGCTCAAAGAAGTGGCTTATAAATGTGGCCAACCAAAGTCTTATATAGGATAGAATAAAGCAGTCCATAATAATATAGTTGTTACTCTACAGGCTATATACGCTTTACCTAGTAGCGCCTATAAAATAACTAATTTTAAAGCCATTACAATATTAGTTGCTGGAAAAAAAAATACTCAAACGGTATACCGTCTTTCGAATTTTTTAAGTCTTGGATGTCCAATTCTATTATATTATGCTATGTAGTCGTCACTATAATCCTACGGACGGCTCGTGTGTTCCCGTTCCTCCACACCAAATAAATACAGGAGATGAAAAGGACTTGTAGTCATGTCAAAATGAATTTCAATTAGGTCTAAGCCCTTAATTATATCTCTTATCTTATGTGTTCGAGTTCTCTATTTGCATATTTCAATTCAACTTCTGTATTCAAGATATATCTCCCGAATCTCCATCCATTTTTCCCCCTAAACTCAAGGCGATTTTTTAAAAGAAATTTTTTTTTTTAAAAAAATTAAAAAAAATAAACACATTAGGTTGTCCCCAGCCAGGCCCACTAGTCTTAAAACTTGGCCCAGCCCAATCCCGGACCGCCAAACACATCTTTCGGCGACAGAATAATCCAACGTGCCGACATGTAACATAAAAGAATAAAAAGGCCCTCGAAACCAAGTACCAAATACAAACTACCTGAGACCAAAGTATGAGTAAACGCAAACACCATTACATTAACTCTTGTCGGTCTTATCCACAAACTCCTGTTATTGCAAGTATAAGAAGAGAGGAGCACCCATCTACATAGATAAAAACAGAATTGAAACACTCGAGCTGGAGGAATATTGATTATGGCGGATATAGCGTTGCTGGTGGTGGAAGACTCTCAGAGGAGGAGGAGGAATTGTTGGAGTTTGATCTTTTTCTAAGTGAATTTTAGTCCCACATCGGCTAGACCAAAGGAGTTGTATCTCTATATAATAGCTTTCCTATTTTAGAGATGCACATGTGGTGTGGAGGTGCACATGGGTGTGCCATGTGGGGTTATTTTTCTAATGGAAAAAGGACTAAATCAACAATAAAAACATTCATGCTTTTTGCTCTTGGGAAATTCATTTCCATGGAAGCTAAGCCCCTTAGCGACTCGGAATCGGAATCGGACTCGGGCTCATGAGCTCATGAGGCGTAATGTGGCGTTTTGTTGGCGCACTTTGCACTTAGCACGTCAGCATAGCCCAGGTGCGCGCCCAGGTTGCGCTTGGGTGCGCTAGTTGCTCGGGTTGCGCTGGTTGCGCAGGCACGTTCTGCATGTTCGAGGTAGTTATTACCACGTCTCTAACTTTGTGGCAACCGACCAGTTGCTGCAGGGCCTATATAAGGTATCTTCTCTCTCAAGGCTCATTACAGAATAGAAAGAGAAGCCACCAGAGAAAGTTTACGAAGTATTTTTTTAGCACAAGTAAACAGAGAATTCAGACGTGTTCTTTAATACAGTTCTGATTGGAATTTGCTTGCGAATTCCAGCGGCCTTCGAGAGAGAGGAAATGCGCCACACCAGCGTTGCTCTTGCACGGGAGTTCGTGTCCATCCGAGAAGTCAGAAGAGCAGGAGTGTGCCAAGTTCTCCGACGAACTTGCTGGTTCCTGGAAGCTGTTCGTGTAGGACGAATAAAGCTTTGAGCAACGGTGATCATTCACCCCAGCAGACCTTCTTCCATCTTTCGTCTGTCATCTTCTTCGCTGTTGTGATTACGAAATCTTTTTAGATTCTCGTAATATCATAACGATATCTTTTTAGATCTTCGTTATACTTGCGCAACCTTCCTAGAAGTGTTGTGTTGGAACATTGTTTGTACAATTGTTTCATATTCTCTGTTTTTCATCGATATGTCATCTTGTCAAAGATCTTAATGTGACAACCATGTTATCGCGGTGTCGGAAGACTAACATGTCATAATTTTCTAAGCCGTGTGTTTTGACATAATCCTCCCAACTCTTTCCTCCTATGTAGTAATCTTGCATTATTACATAGAACTAAAATCCGGTTGGAGGATTATGTCAAAACACACGGCTTAGAAAATTATGACATGTTAGTCTTCCGACACCGCGGTAACATGGATGTCACATTAAGGGTCTTTGACAAGGTGATATGTTGTGAAAAGATATATCCTTATAGTTCTCCTACGTATGTTGAAGAAAATCTTTGTACTTCCTCCGGGTCATGTCGCCGGCTGTGCTGCTTCCCCCTCCTCTTCCTGTCCACTTCTTCTCCCCCGACTCTACACTTGAGCTGGATATCATATGTGGCTGAGAGAGTCAAATAAGAAGAAGGGAAGTAGGGAGGAGCAGATGGGTTCAGAGCCATGGTGGAGGAGAGGAGAAGGAAGATGCTTGATCAGAACTTGAGGTGGAAAAGTTGTGACGTTGATAGCGTGAGAGAGGGAGAGGGTGGAAAAGTTCTTCTCCCCCGACTCTACACTTCAGGTGGATATCATATTTTGGTTTCTGTATTTTGGCTCCAGCTCCATTTGCATTAATCTACGGTACGATATCGTGATTAGGACATAGTCCCTGCAGCCATTCGACTGGCGAGGCAGAAACTATGTAGCCGTAGATAAAGTTGACTGTCCTCCGACCCTCATCCCTCGGCAATGATGATACGACAACCTATCACTATATCTTATATATATAGTAGTAGATGATGTCTTAGTATTACATTATGTGAGTTCATCTTGATTCTGTTACATTCTTCAGATACTATATACGATAAGAACATATACTACACCATATGTACAGAACATAGATGATTCACACTAATGTATATGCTAGAATGAATTTTAGGTTGTGTTCTGAGCCATTCGTTCCCATACTTGGCAATTAAGTTGTGGATCATTATGTTTGACATTGTTGTTACAAATTTTCATATATCTGTATTGATTGATGAGATTGTGTTTCAAACGTGTTCGTGATTGTGTGTATCTGTGTTGTTTGATACTGTTTTCGTGATACACACCGTTGTTGCTGTAACAAATGGTGTGGGGGATGCTGCAAATGCTGCAGGGGATGCTGCAAATGCTGCAGGGAATGCTGCAAATGCTGTATTTTTTTTATTTTTTTAATATTAGCGACGTTCAGCGACGATTACCGACGTTCAGCGACAAAAAAATGTCGCTATCAACGCCGTTAACTGTGAGGAATATCGTCGCTGATCGTCACTAAACGTCGGTACTGTAGCGACGTAGAAAAAGTCGCAGAACGTCGCCATATGGCTCTCAAGCCAGGTCAGTATCGATGCATGTCAAGTCGCTTAACGTCGCTAGTACACGTCGGTAAATGATGACGCTTTACGTCGCCAGCAGTCGCTGAATTAGCGACGTAGCAGCGTCGCTAAAGCTCGTCGCAATAGCGACGTATTGCGACGTTTTCTTGTTTAGCGACTAGGTTAATCGCGACTACGTGCATACGTCGCTAAATACGTCGCTAATAGGATTTAGCGACGTAATTTTCCTATTTAGCGACGCCTTGAGGCGTCGCTGATTTGACAGATTTTAGTAGTAGAAGTTCAAGGAGTTCAGAGCCGAAGCTGAGCGACAGACTGGACAACAACTCAAAAGGATAAGAAGTGATCGAGGTGGGGAGTACAGGTCTCATGAATTCGTATCGTTCTGCAAAGAACATGGAATTGTCAATGAGACTACGGCTCCGTACTCTCCTCAATCAAACGGAAGTAGCAGAGAGGAAGAACAGAACGTTAACAGAAATGATTAACTCAATATTGTTGACTGCTAGTCTTCCTAAGTGCTACTTGGGAGAAGCTACATTGACGGTCACTTTTATTCTAAATAGAGTGCCTCATGCAACTTCAGATGTTACTCCTCATGAACTCTGGTTCAAGGTCAGACCTAACTTGAATGTCATTCGAGTGTGGGGGTGTCTGGCATATGTCAAGCTTCCAGATCTGAAGATTCAGAAGCTTGGGACAATGACTACTAAGACGATCTTCTTGGGGTATGCCGAGAAGAGTGATGCTCGGAGATTTCTTGATATTGAGTCAAATCATATCATTGAATCTCGCGACGCAGAATATTTTGAAGACAAATTTGCAAGGCACAAGAATATTGTTCTTGCGGATGTTCCGGAGAACAATGAGGGTGCGCAGGTCTTCAATGAAGATGTGGTCCAAGAAGATGTTGTTGTTGAAACAACAGTTGAACCAGATCTCGCTGAGCCGTCAACGAAGCGAGTGAGGAGGCCGAAGGACTTCGGAAGTAACTTTGTCACCTATCATGTGGAAGCAGATCTGCTTACCTATGATGAGGCGATGAAGACCAGAGATGCAGTTTTCTGGAAGGAGGCGATTGACAATGAAATTGATTCCATCACCTCGAATAACACTTGGGTGTTGGTTGATCTTCCTGAAGTAGCAAAACCCGGATGCAAATGGATCTTCAAGAAGAAGATGAAAGCAGACGAAACTATTGACAAGTTCAAGGCTAGGTTGGTAGCCAAGGGGTTTTCTCAGAAGCAGGGGATTGACTATTTTGACACGTATGCTCCAGTAGCCCGGATGACCACCATCAGAATGTTGATTGCTCTCGCAGCAATACATAAGATGGTGATACATCAGATGGATGTGAATACGGATTTCCTAAATGGCGAGCTGACCGAAGAGATTTACATGTAACAGCCAGAGGGATTTGTCATCAGGGGTCTTGAAGACAAAGTCTGCAAGTTGGTGAAATCCTTGTACGGTCTTAAACAGGCTCCCAAGATGTGGCATGAGAAATTTGACAAAGTTATAAGGTCAAATGGCTACATGGTCAGCGATACGGACAAGTGTGTTTACACGAAGTTCGCTGATGGAAGAGGTGTGATCGTTTGTCTGTACGTGGACGACTTGCTTATCCTAGGTACGGATATTAGCTGTGTCACGGAGATAAAGAAGTTCATCTCAAGCAAGTTCAGTATGAAGGACTTAGGGGAAGCTGATGTGATCTTAGGGATCAAGATCATCCGGACAGACACTGGACTAGCGCTGTCACAATCTCATTATATTGAGAAAATGATCACTCGTTATGGGTATCGGGATCTTCCAGGGATTGATACGCCGTACAGGTGTGATCTGAAGCTGAAGCCTAATTCAGGGAAAAGCGTCAGGCAGCTGGAGTATGCAAGCATAATCGAAAGTTTGATGTATGCTACTACTGCCACAAGGCCTGACATAGCTTTCGTCGTGGGAATACTGAGTCGTTTCACGAGCAACCTAGGTGCTGAACACTGGAAAGCTGTGAAACGGGTTATGAGATATCTCAAGAAGACTCAGATATATGCACTATACTACAGCAGAGATCTACGGTAGTGGAAGGCTTCAGTGATGCCAGCTGGTGCTCAAAGGTGGAGAGCGAGAGGTCCACAGGTGGATTCATTTTCACAATGGGTGGAGCTGCTATATCGTGGAAGTCGAAGAAGCAGACTATGCTCTCGCGATCATCCATGGAATCTGAGTTCTTTGCACTTGATACCGCAGTCGAGGAAGTAGAATGGCTTCGAGAGCTCATGTATGATCTTTCAGTGGTTGGGGCACAAATACCGGCAATACCGATATACTGCGACAACCAGGCGACTGCGACGGTGGCATCAAATGACCTCTTCAACGGAAAGAAGAGGACTGTGCGGTTGAAGCACAGGGCAGTACACGATCTTATCAAGAGAGGTGTTATTGCAGTGATTGATGTTCGGAGTCAGGAGAACCTGACGGATCCGTTCACCAAGGGCCTCAAGCGCCAGCTGGTCGATGACACAGCTTGTAAAATGGGCTTGAAGGCATTCTGATATTGTATTATTGTATTCCTACCATAAAGTTTTATGCTATTAATTCAAAGATTTATCTACTAGGCATCTAGCTTTTGGTTCAAGGGAGGACCACTAATCGAAAGAATATCAGGAATGGTGGGTACATTTTCTATTGGGCATGGAAAGGTTACGAACCTATAACCACTGTTGTCTACTGTTGTTTTCTGCGAAAAACGGTTCCTGTGGGAAGGTTGGCTTAATTGTCTTAATGAGTTCTCAGGCAGAGAATGCCTGGTATGCTTTACAGGAAGCACGGTAGAGCAGCACTACAAGGAGTGAAACTCCATGCTACTATGGGGTGACTCCACAATGAGGTTCCTATATGTGGGGTGCTGCCCAGGAATAGGATAAAGCCTCGGCTTTGCAGGCCAAGTCACAGCGACGTAGCACCGCAAATAGGCAGTTAGCCTAATGTTGTATGTTAAATATAAAGAGGGGTGTAGTCAGCACTACAAAGAGGAGGAGTTTCTCATATTACAGTGGCACAACACCACGATGAGGTACCCAGTTAGGGATAAAGCCTCGGCCTTGCAAGCCATGTCGTTGCGACGTAATACCGCAAGGGAGCCTAAGGCTTCATGCTGGAAAGTTTGGCACTACAAAGAGGCGGTTGCCTCATGCTACAGTAGTATGAAACTACGATGAGGTTCCCGGTACGGGGTAAGGCCTCGGCTTTAAGCCATGTCATGGCGGCGTAGCACCGCAAGGGAAGCGCAAAGCGCTTCATGCCATGTCTCTTTATAATGAACTCACCTATAGTGTATGGACAAAGAGATATCAGGCCGTCTCTTGAGGGTAAACTTGTAGACGCCCAATATTATACACTGAAACCAGGCTGGCACAGGGCCTTTAATGTGTAGCCAGAAGCACACGTAACTACATTATGCGAGTGGAAAGAATTTCAGCTATGATGCAGAATTCAAGGCTTAGTCCATTCTTGTATTATAGTCTGTTGTTTGACCCACACGGGAAGATTCAAGTCGTAAGCGACATCTCTCATAATGCATGATGGACAGTTACTGTGGAGAACACTTATACCCATATATATAGAGATATGTGGGGGATTGTTGGAGTTTGGTTTTTTTTTTCTAAGTAAATTTTAGTCCCACATCGGCTAGACCAAAGGAGTTGTATCTTTATATAATAGCTTTCCTATTTTAGAGATGCATATGTGGTGTGGAGGTGCACATGGGTGTACCACGTGGGGTTATTTTTCTAATGGGAAAAGGACTAAATCAACAATAAAAGCATTCATGCTTTTTGCTCTTGGAAAATTCATTTCCATTGGAGCTAAGCCCCGTAGGGGCTTAGCGACTCGGACTCGGAATCAGACTCGGGCTCATGGGCTCATGAGGCGTAATGTGGCATTTTGTTGGCGCACTTTGCACTTAGCACGTCAGTATCGTCGCTAGGCGCATAGTGTACTTTAGTTGCGCTCGTTGCGCGAGTCACTTGCGCTGCCACGTTGCGCAAGCCCAGTTGCGCTGCCCAGTTGCGCATGTCCAGGAGCGCAAGCCCAGTTGCGCTGCCTAGGTGCGCGCCCAGGTTGCGCTCAGGTTGCGCTTGGGTGCGCTGGGTTGCGCTGGATTGCGCGGGTTGCTCGGGTTGCTCGAGTTGCGCTGGTTGCGCTGGTTGCGCAGTGTGCGCATTTCAGTGCGCGCTCTGTCGCGTAGAGTGCAAGGAGCGCTGGGTGTGCGCAGTTGGCAGCAGAACGTGCGTTTGCATGTTCTGGACGGTTGCTACATGTTCGGGGTGGTTATTACCACGTCCCTAACTTTGTGGCAACCGACCAGTTGTTGCAGGGCCTATATAAGGCTTCCTCTCTCTCAAGGCTCATTACAGAATAGAAAGAGAAGCCACTAGAGAAAGTGTACGAAGTATTTTTTAGCACAAGTAAACAGAGAATTCAGACGTGTTCTTTAACACAGTTCTGATTGGAATTTGCTTGCAAATTCCAGCAGCCTTCGAGAGA
Source organism: Iris pallida (assembly GCA_029216955.1). Lineage (NCBI taxonomy): Eukaryota > Viridiplantae > Streptophyta > Magnoliopsida > Asparagales > Iridaceae > Iris > Iris pallida. Next base: position 9,638 of record JANAVB010010566.1, read on the forward strand.
GAGGAAAGGCGCCACACCAGCGTTGCTCTTGCACGGGAGTTCGTGTCCATCCGAGGAGTCAGAAGAGCAGGAGTGTTCCAAGTTCTTCGACGAACTTACTGGTTCCTGGAAGCTGTTCGTGTAGGGCGAATAAAGCTTTGAGCAACGGTGATCATTCACCCCAGCAGGCCTTCTTCCATCTTTCGCCTGTCATCTTCTTCGCTGTTGTGATTACGAAATCTTTTTAGATTCTCGTAATATCATAACGATATCTTTTTAGATCTTCGTTATACTTGCGCAACCTTCCTAGAAGTATTGCGTTGGAACATTGTTTTTACAATTGTTTCATATTCTCTGTTTTCCATCGAAAAATTGTGTCCCGACAATAACAGGAAGAAGGCAAAAGGTGAAGACTCCAGTACTCTATAATGAAGGCTTCCTTTTCTGTTGGAAGGAAGTCGAGGGAAGGGGGAGAAGAAGAAGAAGAAAACATGGTCTCCCATATGAAGCTGGGAGAGCCCAAGAGTCCACTGGTTTTAGCTGCCTTTGATGGCTTCTTCTTCTCTCTCTCTCTCTCTCTCTCTTTTCTAATGTACTCATGTCTACTTGTTCATCCATCCATTTCAAAGTTTTAAGAATGTAATTACCATCGTCTTAAAAAGAAAAAAGAAAAAAAAAAGAAATTGCCTTGCCCTTGTAAAGATTGACTAATGGCTCAGATTTACACTTACATTTCGTTTGCACTATGAAAGTGTGGTGTGAAAGTGAAAAAAAAAAAAATAGAACTTGCCTACGTGATGCTTACGCATAAGTTTTGATTTTCAAAATAATTTATCAAATAATTTTGTCTATAATGTTATCCTATTATTTGTCTCATTAATAGACACAATAATGAAACAAAAATTTATCCTAATGTCTCGTTTATTTCTCAAATATTTTTTCACATTTTATCTTATAATTTGTCTATAATGTGTCTAATGAATTTCTCATTAATTTCATTAATTATTCCAAATGCTCCAAATGTTCTCAGTAGTCATCCAAATGTTCACATCCATTTCTAAAATGTTCCCAAATGCTCTGGAGGGAAGGAGGACTGGCACGACAAGGATAAATGTTCTAAAATGTTCCCGCGGCCAGGATCTTTCGTGTCTCGCACGCGTCCTAGGAAAGGACCGACGCAGCGAGGTCACAGGTGTACACCTCAAAAGGCTTCCGCGACCGCCGGGTTCGGCTGTCCGTCTCGACTGCGACCCAGTTCTACGACCTCGAGGACCGTCTCGGCTACGACCAGCCGAGCAAGGCCATCGAGTGGTTGATCAAGGCTACGACCAGCCGACCTCCACGACCGCCTCTCCAGGACCTCCGGTACGCCTTCATCTGCGCCGCAGCTGGCGACCGTCCGGAGGCGCTGAAGGTGCTCGACATCCCCTCTTCACTGGTCAGCCAAATAGTTTGGATGTTAAAAGAGAAGAAAGGAGGGACAGGAGCTCTGTAGGCTATAAAATCATCAAAGACATACTGAAACTCTGCAGCCTATCAAATTCATTGTTTACCAACCACACTGGAACCCTTTTGAGTTCAGGAAAAAAAGAAAAAAGTAGTGCTACGATGTCCTCCGTTTGCGGGCCAACTCGTATGTCATGTGTCGCTGTTCTATTGAAAGGTCAATCGACGTGGGACTTTTGAATACAGAAAGGGCCAATAGGGTACGACTACGCAACGGACGGGCCAACCTGTCTATGCGACGGACGGACCAACCAGGGTCAGCCCTGAGCAATTGGGGGTCAAAGACAAATTTTTTTAAATGGACGCATACATAATGTAAAAAAAAATTATAAATAAAACAAAAATTTGTTGTAGTCAAAATTTGAATCAAGGACCTTTTAAATACAAATTTAACCTTATAAACATTAAACCACAAAATATTTTGTTAAAAAAAAAGGCACATAATACATACTAGCTCTATTATATATAGCTCTATGTTGGTGCCCCCTTTCGTCAGGGAGCCCTAGGCCGTCGCCTGGCCTGTCCTAGACCAGGACCATCCTTGGACCAACCTGCCTGCCGATAAATTAGTTTTTTCGAAAAAAAAAAAAATACCTACAGTACACTTTCGGGCAACCAAACATTCACCCACCAAATGTTAGAAGTTGGAAGCAATCAATACGATGTAATTGAGAAGTCAAAGAAATTTAGAAATAATGTTGCAGGTCCCATAAGGAAAATAAATAAATTAATTAATGTTTGCTGAAAAAAAAAAAATTGAGGTTGGAAACTTTCCAACTGTTGCCTCTTTTTTACGAATATGTTTTCTAGCTTTTAAACATGAGCCCATAGTATTCTTATTTCTTTTAGTTAAGAGTAGACATCAGGCTCGTGTCTAGTGATGCTACACGGATTGACAGCGTGTCGGATCGGCGATGGATAGACGACGACTGGATCATTTCCGTTGGACGTCTGTTGCACGTCCAAAACATCATTTCTATCGCATGTCCAGCAATAATTTATTTCTATCGCATCGCATGTCCATGCTATGGTATTAGATGGTATTAGAGCCTTCGCGACTCGTATCGAAATTTTAATACCCATTCTGTATCAAAGTTTTACTCACCCACGTCTCTACTAAAAAACATTTAAGTGGGCAACAATAATATTTTGCTTTTCTTTTTGTTAGTATAATTTTATGTTCTGCACAGAATCCTGCAAAAGGTACTTCATGTTAGTGCCGAGGCACAATTTTCGATGAAAAATTCTGAAACTGAAACAATTGTACACACAACGTTTCAAATGCAGCACCTTAAAGAAGATGTGCAATAGAGATCCTGGAGGATTCTGAATTACGAGGATCTAAAAAGATTCTATATAATACACAAAAAATCTAAAGAGACTTTGTACAAGCAACTATCGGCAGTAGAGCTTCTAAAAAGAAGTTACTGTAAAAGGCAATAGCAGCGATGACAGGCGAGAGTGAGATGCTGGGGTGAATGAACCACCGTTGCTCAAAGCTTTATTCGTCCCACACGAGCACGAATAGCTTCCAGGAACCAGCAAGTTCACGAAGAACTTCTGGAACACTCGTAAGTCAATATTTGAGACTTGAACGGGCTTCCTGGACTTAACAGACTCCCTCAACTCTCTTCTTGGTGCATCTTTCAAAGGAGGCCAAGGGGCTCTATTTATAGAGTGGAGTTGAGACTTCACCTCTTCTTCTATCCGATGTGAGACTAAAATATCAATACTCAAAAATAGAGTTTGATATTTTAGATCATCCCACAATCAGCCTAGAAGTGTGCCAGTCCACGCCTACCCCCCGAACACTCCCGTGCATGCACGAGACATCCTGGAGTCCGTGTCCGAGTCCGCACAACAAAAATTAACTTGCATCCTTGTTGGATTTAATCCTTTTTCCTTCTAGGAAAATACTTCCACATGGCACAAACTTGTGCCCCACTACACCTCATGTGCACACCTCAACACAAGCAATGCATTATATTGAGATACTCACCATTTGGTGTGGCCGATGTGGGACTATCTTTTCTAGTCCAAAGGCAAAAACATCAACAATTTTCCACATATCTCAATATATGGGTTGAGCGTTCCCCACAGTTACTGTCCATCATGCATTAGGAGAGATGTCGCTACGACTTGAATCTTCCCGCATAGGTTAAATAACAGCGTGATACAAGAATGGACTAAGTCTTGAATTCTGCACCATAACTGCAATTCTTTCTACTCACATAATGACATCAACTGTACTTCTGGCTGCACATTGAAGGCCTTGTGCCAGCCTGATTTCAGTGTATAATTTTTGGACGTCGACAAGTTTACCCTCAAGAGACGGCCTGATATCTCTGTCCATACACTATAGGTGAGTTTGTAGCACCCAGTTTCCCAAATGAGGGTAATTTTGAAATTTCGTGTTTATAATTATTTTAATAATGATATTTAATTCATGAAATGATTTTTGGTGATTTTAAATCATTTTAAAACTATTTAAATCAATGACTTGTGGTTTTAACGTTTTGCTAGTGAAATCCTAGAGTCTGTTTAACCTAGAGCATAATCATGTGATTATGATATTTTAATGTCATTTTTGGCCTAAGGATATTTTTTTGCATTTGACCTCTTTGAATTATTTTGATATTATTTTATTATTTATGATATTCTTTTGGGGTTATTTGAGTCGGGTTCGAATTTCAACTCAATCCGACTTGAAACGGGGACCCGGGGGTAGTTTGACTCTAGTGGGACCCACACACTAGTTAGGCATGGCCCACATGATATTAATTTTAGTCCACATGATAGAAATATTTTAGTTAGAGGTTAGACTAATTATTATGGATAAGGTTAGTGTGATTAGAGACTTTAGAATGACTAATTTAGCCCCAACCAATTAGCCCTTTCCTAATACTCATATAATAGATTAGTGGGGGCATTTTGGACCTTACCATAATAGGACAAATAGTCCCATATGGCCAGCCACTTTGGGAGAGGATAGGCTCAAGTTTATTTCATTATTCTCATCCACACTCTCTCTCTTATTCTTTCCCAAATTTCTAGAGAGCAATCCCTAACAATTTCTTCACCAAATCCTTCCATTTCACCACCAAATCTTCTTCTTTCCTTCTCCATTCTAGCCAAGGAGGAAGCTACCCAAGTTTGGAAGGATTCGGAGCTCGTTCGTGTCCTTTTGGAATCTCTACGTGTCGGTGTCGCACCGGGAAGGCTTTTTTTCGATTCGATCTACCGGGAGGTATAAATCCCTTCTCCTTTTCATTTCCTCATGCATATAGGTCTATTTTGAACCCATAGGAATGACCTCCATGGTTGTATCTCCATTTGTGTCTATTTCGTGTCCATTTGGAGGTCATAGGAGTGTCCTTTGTGTTGTGGTTGTGTCCATATGGGAAAATCTCAAATTTAGACACACTATGTGTTGTTGTTATGTATGAATGAATTATTACATGTTTAATCTCATATTTTTGTATTGGAGATGTGTTCTATAGTGTCTCATATATATATTAGTGTAGAGAGTGAGTTCTTGATATATTATGTTATATACTTGTGTTCTTTTGTCTCAACTACCTAAATCCGTCATGATTTTTATCCACGTTTTTAATTTTAGCCCTAACTTAGAAATGTCATAACTTCTAGCTCAAAGTTCGGTTTAATCTTCCGTTTTTTTAAAAGAAGCGTATTGAAGTTAGATTTCCAAAAACATGTATTAATAGGCCTAATTCTTTCTGTAACTTTCTGGAGAATTATTTGAGTGTCAGCTGTATGAAAGACAAACGCGTTCTCGGTGTTTTCGCGATTCCGGGAGTTTTCGGAAACGAAAATGCGATGCGTTTGAAGTTTCGGAAAGCTAACACATAGATCTGTAACATACTTTAATCTTAAATTTTAATTCATGCTGAGATGGTACAGTATTGATTATTAGTAGGAGTTACTATTCGGCATATGTATCTTGTGCACCCTTGTGTGTAATATAATATTCTATTTAATTTTAACCCATGTTAATGTATATACATTATGTAATTAAATAGAGAATGCAAGCATGAGTAAATGGTTAAATAAATGATGTATGAGGTGTAAGTATCCTATCTAATGTAAGCATGTATAAGTATGGCTTGTGATGAATATGTAGGTTCCATAGTATATAATGAATGCTAGATATAAATGCAAGGTATATATGTAATGATAGATATGAATGCATAATGTATAAATATTGTAAATGCAATATCAGATTTCATATGTAGACATAGAACCAATGCATGGCTGATATTTAGATTGAATGTTAGTTCATTTTAGGTTGTTCGAACACTGAACTGTCCATGTAAGCATATATACCTTCCTTTTTCTATTGCCAAGCCAATTTTAGTTTTCAATATAGTGGAATGTCTATGAATGTAATGTTAACCTTCAACCCCTTAATTCGAAATGTTAGTTAATTTTAGTATTAGACAATGCATGAGCTGTATGCATATGGGATGTTGGCTTAATGGCAGATTTCAGATAACATGGTTTATTTTATGTGGTTAGTTACACCAGTTTATGGGATAGCTCACTTTAGTTTATATGTAAATGTGGAACTAAACTGAGAATGAACTTCACCCTCTGCACAAGGACACCCCACTCTATATCAACCACCATGCCATGTAACCCTTCTCTAAATGATTGCTATAATATATATAGATTTATGTAAAGTATAGATGCATGTTAGTTATAACTTAAATAGTCTCTACTCTAATGTATATAGATGTATACTTGTAGCCATGCATGTTAAGTATAATACATGTGTAATGTAGATGGGTTAGCTTTGTGCCATGTGTAGTGTAAACTCATAACTAGTGTTGATTTCTCTTTTCATGTACACCTCCATGTTCACACACACACATAGCTTTACATGTTAGTTCCTTTCTCTTATATATATAATATAGAATATGCATGATAGTGATGTATCTTGATGTGTGACTTGTGTTGGCTTGTATAGCCTTGTGATTGGTGTGTGACTGCTAGCCTAGGCTTGGTTAGGCATAGTGAGACTTATTAGACTTGTTTGGGCTAGGACTTGACCTAGTTGACTAGTGTGGTTGACTAGAGTTGACTAAGTGTTGACTTTAGTCTAGTTTGACCTAGACAGCATACAGATGCATTATAGATTACTATTATCATTTCCTGTATACATCTTGACTTGTGTTGCTCTAACTAGAAGTCAGGTACCTCATCTCGGACAGTACATTTACTTTAGACATTCAGATACGAGGCGAGGACATTCTCTGACCGTTTTATACTTGTCTGGATTTACATTCTTGCTCTAGATTACTGTACTTGATGCTAACACGATTATTATCACGGATTAGTACTATATGGATCTTCTTTTGAGATGTTATCTCCTTGTATTCACTAAATACATATTGTGATGTGCGTTTCACTTACATATTGTATTTATTGAATATCCTTATCATTGTACACTTATTGTGCATATTGTACTCTCATTATCACATTGAGCCATTGTACAAGCCATTGTATAAGCCATTGTACAAGCCATTGTATAAGGTAACGTAACTGAATTGGATCCTTGTGTATTGATTAGGGAGGGAGAGTAAAATTGGTTATGTGATCAATACTATTATATAAGAAATTGTATATGTCCATTGTACACCCACGTACAAAGGAGTCCCATTTTATTGTATAACCTAACCCATTTACATAACCATATTGTGCTCTAAATTACATGTTGCTTACAGTTCTTACTTATCATATATAGATATTTTCTATTATCAAATCTCTGCTGTTTTCATATACATTCTTCTTTCAGCGTTTCATGTACCTTACTCTATTGCATGCTTTATATTTCCTAACATGATATGAACTGCGTGAGATGTTTTGTGCTCGCTCCCGTCCTGACTGGACCTGTTGAAAATTTTACAGAGGATGATGAGGAACCCTGCACCCTTACTTGGAGTTTGCCTAGTTGACACTCGCGACCTGGACCCCTGGGGAGGTTCAGGCAGCTGCTCAGGATGATACCTTGTATAGTGTAGATAGCTTAGACTGTCCTTTCTTTTCATGTTTAGCTATTGTCTTATTTTCAGAGTTGTATATTTTAGAGATGTTGAGACTTTGTTATTTCTTTCTGCTGTAGCTTAGTTGAGAATTTCTTATCTATTTTCCATCATGCTACATTCTACCTTAGATTGTGATTGAGTTGTACCTCTGTGTTGGCCTCCTTATGGAGAGTATTCATATTATGTTAGTTATAGTTCATGACCTAGAACATCGTTCTACCGCCGACACTGCGGCGTAGGCTGGGCGTTGTTACGCTCTCGTACCCTCACAGTGGGTGCGGGTCGTGATACGTTTTTAGTGGTGGCCCATGCAGGTCGAGTTTATGTAGTGGTATTCGAACTAGAGTATCACTACAGCCTGTAGTAGGATTAGGATATTTTTGGAGGTACTCAATCACATTAGGAAAAACTCTTAATCTGATTCTTTTTGTCTAAAATTGTTGCTTATTGACTTCCCTTGAATATAAACTGTTCTCCTTGAATTTTTGCTTCATTCTCAGAAATTGCTTCTTGTTTTGATCTGTCTTCATGATGGTTATGAAGACACGATCTCATCGCTTCGGGTCGGGGGATACTATCGAGAGGCTGGCCACCTCTCGTCCTGTTCATCAGGGCCTCGAGACCGCAACTTCTGTTGTACCGACTCAGGTTGGCGTTTCTGCTATATTGGAGGTGCACCTCCGTCTGTACAGAGACTTTTTCCTTTATTTTCGGTTTCTCTCAGCAGCAGCGATTCATGCAGCATCAGAGATTTGTGCAGTATCAGCATCAGGCTGGAGAAACCAGCAGGGTGAGCTATCGTCAGGACATTCGAGGATGCACAGACCGTTGGAGATCTTGCTGCAAGTTCCGTTCTTCTCAATTCCATTCCCGCAATTGTCTTTTATAATTACCTTGAAATCCGATTCCATCTGTTCCTTGTTGATTGATTAATTTTGTCATGTTACTCTTTTGTTGTGTTTGTTTTTTTCTTCTGAGAAAATCATGTGGGCTAGGTCGCCTAAATCATGGGATCTATAATCCTCGATAGTCGTGTTAGTTGGCATAGTGAGGACATGTAGTCAGATTTTGGATGTATTCTCGGGTATAAAAATTTAAGGTTATCGCCGTCGCATGCGGCAGTGCAAAAATTTTAAATACCATGAACCTAGAGGTATGTACCTTAGTCAAGGACTCTGTGATTATCGTAGCCTTGCTCACTAGCATGATGAAGACTCTGGATAACATGATTTTGGACAGACGCATATGATTAACAGATTGTATCTTGAGAAGGTTTAAACATTATACCCTTTTGATTGTTATAAATGACTTAGGAGTAGGGATATTTAGTTTTGTAGAGCTTATTCATAGGTAGTTCCTTCATAGTATAATGGTATGATAACTTGTAGAGTGTCTGTACCCTAGAGGTGATAGTTAGCATTGGTGTTAGAATAGTAACCCATTGCAGATAATTCTCCTGTTATCTGTAATACCAACCAGTTACATATAGGATGGTAGACAGCCCTACAACCTTGATGATTGTTGTTCCCTTACCTTTCCAATTAGGACACCCTAGATTGTTTGTGTGTTGATACCATAGTACTGTTTTGACCTAGAATGATTAGTGTACCTAGGTGAGACTTCCAACTGCTACGGTATGCCCTGACCTTGTATACTATTCCTTCAAATTGCATGATTTAGATAAAAAAAAATTTAGACCTTGATTGTTGGGAAATAGGGACGTCACTCCATTAGTATCAGTTGTGGATATATATATGGGTTAGTCCTTGATGTGGGGATGTGTGTCTATAAACATGTAGCTTAGGAGATTTAGGAGATATTATAGTATCAGCCTTGATAGGATGTACTAGTCTTTTGGTGAGATAAATGTGTTATGAGAGATAGGGGCCTATATGTCTTAGTAATGCATCGTTTCTATGGTAATAGAATGTATTAATAGATGGTTAATAGGAAGATAATAGTTTGAGCATACCTATAGCCTATGATCAGTTCCTTTTCATCCTTAGTTAAGACCACTTTAAAATAGGTCCAGTCCCTTGGATATAGGTTCCAGTCCATATTCTATTGAAGTTTCATTACCGCTGTACAGTAGAGCAGTATTGGAGGTATTCCTAGATTGACACTTTTTAGATGTCCGTTTATTATTCCAGTGTTAGGAAGTGTTACCTTAGATATTGGGTAGGTTAGAGGCTCTAGAAGGAGTACTATCGATCTTAAATTTCGAGGACGAAATTTTTCTAAGGTGGGTAGAGTTGTAGCACCCAGTTTCCCAAATGAGGGTAATTTTAAAATTTCGTGTTTATAATTATTTTAATAATGATATTTAATTCATGATATGATTTTTGGTGATTTTAAATCATTTTAAAACTATTTAAATCAATGACTTGTGATTTTGACGTTTTGCTAGTGAAACCCTAGAGACTGTTTGACCTAGAGCCTAACCATATGATTATGATATTTTAATGTCATTTTCGGCCTAAGGATATTTTTTGCATTTGACCTCTTTGAATTATTTTGATATTATTTTATTATTTATGATATTGTTTTGGGGTTATTTGAGTTGGGTTCGAATTTCAACTCAATCCGACTTGAAACGGGGACCCGGGGGTAGTTTGACTCTAGTGGGACCCACACACTAGTTAGGCATGACCCACATGATATTAATTTTAGTCCACATGATAGAAATATTTTAGTTAGAGGTTAGACTAATTATTATGGATAAGGTTAGTGTGATTAGAGACTTTAGAATGACTAATTTAGCCCCAACCAATTAGCCCTTTCCTAATACTCATAGAATAGGTTAGTGGGGGCATTTTGGACCTTACCATAATAGGACAAATAGCCCCATATGGTCAGCCACTTTGGGAGAGGATAGGCTCAAGTTTATTTCATTATTCTCATCCACACTCTCTCTCTTATTCTTCCCCAAATTCCTAGAGAGCAATTCCTAGCAATTTCTCCACCAAATCCTTCCATTTCACCACCAAATCTTCTTCTTTCCTTCTCCATTCTAGCCAAGAAGGAAGCTACCCAAGTTTGGGAGGATTCGGAGCTCGTTCGTGTCCTTTTGGAATCTCTACGTGTCGGTGTCGCTCTGGGAAGGCTTTTCTTCGATTCGATCTACCGGGAGGTATAAATCCCTTCTCCTTTTCATTTCTTCATGCATATAGGTCTATTTTGAACCTATAGAAATAACCTCCATGGTTGTATCTCCATTTGTGTCCATTTCGTGTCCATTTGGAGGTCATAGGAGTGTCCTTTGTGTTGTGGTTGTGTCCATGTGAGAAAATCCCAAATTTGGACACACTATGTGTTGTTGTTATGTATGAATGAATTATTACATGTTTAATCTCATATTTTTGTATTGGAGATGTGTTCTATAGTGTCTCATATATATATATATATATATTAGTGTAGAGAGTGAGTTCTTGATATATTATGTTATATACTTGTGTTCTTTTGTCTCAACTACCTAAATCCGTCATGATTTTTATCCACGTTTTTAATTTCATCCTTAACTTAGAAATGTCATAACTTCTAGCTCAAAGTTCGGTTTAATCTCCTATTTTTTTTTAAAAGAAGCGTATTGAAGTTAGCTTTTCAAAAACATGTATTAATAGGGCTAATTCTTTCTGTAACTTTCTGGAGAATTATTTGAGTGTCAGCTGTACAAAAGACAAACGCGTTCTCGGTGTTTTCGCGATTCCGGGAGTTTTCGGAAACGAAAACGCGATCCGTTTGAAGTTTTGGAAAGCTAACACATAGATCTATAACATACTTTAGTCTTAAATTTATTTCATGCTGAGATGGTACAGTATTGATTATTTGTAGTAGTTACTATTCGGCATACGCATCTTGTGCACCCTTGTGTGTAATATAATATTCTATTTGATTTTAACCCATGTTAATGTATATACATTATGTAATTAAATAGAGAATGCAAGCATGAGTAAATGGTTAAATAAATGATGTATGAGGTGTAAGTATCCTATCTAATGTAAGTATGTATAAATATGGCTTGTGATGAATATGTAGGTTTCATAATATATAATAAATGCTAGATATAAATGCAAGGTATATATGTAATGATAGATATGAATGCATAATGTATAAATATTATAAATGCAATATCATATTTCATATGTAGACATAGAACCAATGCATAGCTAATATTTAGATTGAATGTTAGTTCATTTTAGGGTGTTCGAACACTGAACTGTCCATGTAAGCATATATACCTTCCTTTTCCTATTGCCAAGCCAATTTTAGTTTTCAATATAGTGGAATGTCTATGAATGTAATGTTAACCTTCAACCCCTTAATTCGAAATGTTAGTTAATTTCAGTATTAGACAATGCATGAGCTGTATGCATATGGGATGTTGGCTTAATGGCAGATTTCAGATAACATGGTTCATTTTATGTGGTTAGTTACACCAGTTTATGGGATAGCTCACTTTAGTTTATATGTAAATATGGAACTAAACTGAGAATGAACTTCACCCTCTGCACAAGGACACCCCACTCTATATCAACCACCATGCCATGTAACCCTTCTCTAAATAATTGCTATAATATATATAGATTTATGTAAAGTATAGATGCATGTTAGTTATAACTTAAATAGTCTCTACTCTAATGTATATAGATGTATACTTGTAGCCATGCATGTTAAGTATAATACATGTGTAATGTAGATGGGTTAGCTTTGTGCCATGTGTAGTGTAAACTCATAACTAGTGTTGATTTCTCTTTTCATGTACACCTCCATGTTCACACACACACATAGCTTTACATGTTAGTTCCTTTCTCTTATATATATAATATAGAATATGCATGATAGTGATGTATCTTGATGTGTGACTTGTGTTGGCTTGTATAGCCTTGTGATTGGTGTGTGACTGCTAGCCTAGGCTTGGTTAGGCCTAGTGAGACTTATTAGACTTGTTTGGGCTAGGACTTGACCTAGTTGACTAGTGTGGTTGACTAGAGTTGACCAAGTGTTGACTTTAGTCTAGTTTGACCTAGACAGCATGCAGATGCATTATAGATTACTATTATCATCCCCTGTATACATCTTGACTTGTGTTGCTCTAACTAGGAGTCAGGTACCTCATCTCGGACAGTACATTTACTTCAGACATTCAGATACGAGGCGAGTACATTCTCTGACCGTTTCATACTTGTCTGGATTTACATTTTTGCTCTAGATTACTGTACTTGATGCTGACACGATCATTATCACGGATTAGTACTATGTGGATCTTCTTCTGAGATGTTATCTCCTTGTATTCACTAAATACATATTGTGATGTGCGTTTCACTTACATATTGTATTTATTGAATATCCTTATCATTGTACACTCATTGTGCATATTGTACTCTCATTATCACATTGAGCCATTGTACAAGCCATTGTACAAGCCATTGTATAAGGTAACGTAACTGAATTGGATCCTTGTGTATTGATTGGGGAGGGAGAGTAAAATTGGTTATGCGATCAATCCTATTATATAAGAAATTGTATATGTCCATTGTACACCCACGTACAAAGGAGTCCCATTTTATTGTATAACCTAACCCGTTTACATAACCATATTGTGCTCTAAATCACATGTTGCTTACAGTTCTTACTTATTATATATAGATATTTCCCATTATCAAATCTCTGCTGTTTTCATATACATTCTTCTTTCAGTATTTCATGTACCTTACTCTATTGCATGCTTTATATTTCCTAACATGATATGAACTGCGTGAGATGTTTTGTGCTCGCTCCCGTCCTGACTGGACCTGTTAAAAATTTTACAGAGGATGATGAGGAACCCTGCACCCTTACTTGGAGTTTGCCTAGTTGACACTCGCGACCTGGACCCCTGGGGAGGTTTAGGCAGCTGCTCAGGATGATACCTTGTATAGTGTAGATAGCTTAGACTGTCCTTTCTTTTCATGTTTAGCTGTTGTCTTATTTTTAGAGTTGTATATTTTAGAGATGTTGAGACTTTGTTATTTTTTTCTGCTGTAGCTCAGTTGAGGATTTCTTATCTATTTTCCATCATGCTACATTCTACCTTAGATTGTGATTGAGTTGTACCTCTGTGTTGGACTCCTTATGGAGAGTATTCATATTATGTTAGTTATAGTTCATGACCTAGAACAGCGTTCTACCGTCGACACTGCAGCGTAGGCTGGGCGTTGTTACGCTCTCGTACCCTCATAGTGGGTACGGGTCGTGACAGAGTTCTTTATAAAGAGTCATGGCATGAAGCATTGCGCTTCTTTGCGATGCTATGCCGCTATGACATGGCTTAACGCCGAGGCTTTACCCCACCTGGGTACCTCATCGTAGTGTCATACTACTGTAGCATGAGGTCACAGTCTCTTTGTAGTGCCAAACTACCCAGTATGAAGCCTTGCGCTTCCGTGCGGTGTTACGCCGCTATGACATGGCTCACAAAGCCGAGGCTTTACCCTACCTGGTACCTCTTCATGGTGTCATGCCACTGTAACATGAGGACATCCTCCTCTTTGTAGTGCTGTCTACTTCTCTTTATTACGATTATCATACAGCATTAGGCTACCTGCCTATTTGCGGTGCTACTCCGCTGTGACTTGGCTTGCAAAGCCGAGGCATTACCCCTACCTGGGAACCTCATGGTGGAGTCACCCCACTGTAGCATGGAGTTACACTCCTTGTAATGCTGCGCTACCGTGCTTCCTGTAAAGCACTCCAGGCATTCACTCTGCCTGAGAACTCATTAAGGCATTTAAGCCAACCTTCCCACAGAAACCATTTTTCGCAGAAAACAAAAGTAGATAACAGTGGTTATAGGTCCGTAACCTCTCCATGTCACATATGACAAGTACCCACCGTTCCTGATATTCTTCTGGTTAATAGTCCTCCCTTGAACCAAAAGCTAGATGCCTAGTAGATTTCTCTTTGAACTAATAGCATAAAACTTTATAGTAGGAATGTAATAACACAATATCAGAATGCCTTCAAGCCCATTTTACAAGCTGTCATCGACCAGCTGGCGCTTGAGGCCCTTGATGAACGGATCCGTCAGGTTCTCCTGACTCCGAACATCAATCACTGCAATAACACCTCTCTTGATAAGATCGTGTACTGCTCTGTGCTTCAACCGCACCGTTCTCTTCTTTCCGTTGAAGAGTTCATTTGATGCCACTGCTACTGCCGCCTGGTTGTCACAGTATATCGGTATTGCCGGTATCTGAGCCCCAACCACCGGAAGATCATACATGAGCTTCCGAAGCCACTATGCTTCATCTGCAGCAGCATCCAATACAAAGAATTCAGATTCCATGGAGGAGCGAGATAACATAGTCTGCTTCTTCGACTTCCACGATATAGCAGCTCCGCCCATGGCGAATACGAATCCACCTGTGGAATACTCGCTCTCCATATCTGAACACCAGCTAGCATCACTGAAGCCTTCCACTACTGATGGATCTCCGCTGTAGAAAAGTGCATATGTCTGAGTTTTCTTGAGATATCTCATAACACGCTTCACAGCTTTCCAGTGCTCAACGCCTGGATTGCTAGTGAACCGACTCAGCATTTCCACTGCAAAAGCTATGTCAGGCCTTGTGGCAGTAGTAGCGTACATCAAGCTTCCGATGACGCTAGCGTACTCCAACTGCCTGAAGCTTTCCCTCGAATTTGGCTCCAGCTTCTGATCACTCCGGTACGGTGTATCAATAAAAGGAAGATCTTGATAGCCGTAGCGAGTGAGCATCTTCTTAATATAATGAGGTTATGACAGCGCTATTCCAGTACCTGTCTGGATGATCTTGAGCCCTAAGATTACGTCGGCATCCCCCAAGTCCTTCATACTGAACTTGGTCGAGAGGAATTTCTTTGTCTTTGAGACGCAGCTTAAATCCGTACCTAGGATTAGCATGTCGTCCACGTAAAGACATACGATTACTCCTCTTCCGTCAGCAAACTTCGTATAGACACACTTGTCTGTTTCACTGACCCTGTAGCCATTTGACCTTATCACCTTGTCAAACTTCTCATGCCACATTTTGGGAGCTTATTTCAAACCATACAGAGACTTCATCAACTTGCAGACTTTGTCTTCCAGACCTCTGATGACAAAACCTTCTGGTTGTTGTATGTAGATCTCTTCGGTCAGCTCGCTATTAAGGAATGCCATTTTCACATCTATCTGATGTATCACCAGCTTGTGTATTGCTGCTAGAGCAATTATCAATCTGATGGTTGTCATCCGAGCTACTGGAGCATAAGTGTCAAAGTAGTCGATCCCCTGCTTCTGAGCAAACCCCTTGGCCAGTAGCCTGGCCTTGAACTTGTCAATGGTTCCATCTGCTTTCATCTTCTTCTTGAAGATCCATTTGCATCCGATGTGTCTTGCTCCTTCTGGCAGGTCAACCAATACCCATGTGTTGTTGGAGGTGATTGAGTCAATCTCGTTGTCTATCGCCTCCTTCCAGAATACAGCATCTCCGGTCTTCATCGCCTCATCATAGGTAAGCGGATCTGCTTCCACATGATAGGTGACGAAGTCATCTCCGAAGTCTTTTGACCTCCTCGTTGCTTAGTTGACGGCTCAGCGAGTTCTGGTTCAGCTGGTGTCTCCTTGACGACAGCTTCATCTTGGACTACTGGTTCATTAAAGACTTCTGTCTTCTTTGTACCCTCATCATTCTCCGGAAGATTCGCGAGAATAATATTCTTATGTTTTGCAAACTTGTCTTCAAAGTATTCAGCATCGCGAGATTCGATGATATGGTTTGACTCGATATCAAGGAATCTCCGAGCATCACTCTTCTCGACATACCCCAAGAAGATCGCCTTCGTAGTCCTTGTCCCCAGCTTCTGAATCTTCAGATCCGGGAGCTTCACATAAGTCAGACACCCCCACACTCGAATGACATTCAAGTTAGGTCTGACTTTGAACCAGAGTTCATGAGGAGTTATGTCGAAAGTTGCATATGGCACTCTGTTCAGAATGAACATTGCCGTTAGTACAGCTTCTCCCCAGTAACACTTTGGAAGACCCGCAGTCAACAGCATGGAGTTCATCATCTCTGTCAACGTTCTGTTCTTCCTTTCTGCTACTCCGTTGGATTGAGGAGAGTACGGAGCCGTTGTCTCATTGATGATTCCATGTTCTTTGCAGAATGATAAGAATTTATGAGACCGATACTCCCCGCCTCGATTACTCCTTAACCTCTTGAGTTGTTGTCCAGTTTGCCGCTCAGCCTCGGCCCTGAACTCCTTGAACTTCTCGAATGCTTCGTCTTTAGACTTGAGCAAGTAGACGAAAGCATACTTTGAGAAGTCATCGATGAAAGTAATGAAATACTTCATCCCGACCTTTGTAGAGAATTGTTTGAAGTCACAGATATCTGAGTGAACTAACTCCAGAAGATCTGTGCTTCAATGGACCCTGTGAAAGGGTTTTCTTGTGATCTTCGTCTGAGCACATACTTCGCATTTCTCTACCTTACCCCCATACTTGGAGATAAGTCCTAGACTAGACATTCTGTTAATCCTTTTACAATGAACATGTCCTAGCCTATTATGCCACAACTCAAGAGAATAATCAGAAAAAGTGATTGCATTTATATTATCATGCTGGGTTACAACAAGCTAAATCTTGTACATTCCTTCAGTTTGGAAAGCTTTCCCGAAGAATGTACCCTTCTTGGACATCACCAACTGGCTAGCATTGATGTCCATCCTCAAGCCTGCGTTGCAGAGTAGACTTCCAGAGATCAGGTTCTTAGCAATTACTGGAACATGCTTCACACCTTGAAGCGTCAGAGTATTCCCCGATGTGAGTTTCAGCTCCACCGTCCCGATTCCCAGTACTTCAGCTTGTGCCTGGTTTGCCATTATGACCTTCTCTGAAGTTGGCTCATAAGAGACGAACCAGTCTTTGTCTGAACAGACATGGCAGGTCGCACCAGTGTCTATCCACCAGTCCAAGTCAGCCCCCACAGTTGCAACCTGTGCTATCATGGCAACTAGATTAGTAATCATAGAAACCTTACTAGGCTCACCTTGTTCTTTGGGCTTGGACTTGCATTCGGATTTGTAGTGGCCCTTCTTGCCACAATTAAAGCAAGTCACATAGGACTTGGACTTCTGCTGCTTGAAAGCAGGACCCTTCACTTTCAGATTTGTGAAGTCATTCTTTTTGCGATGAGAAGCAGCCTGCTTCCCTTGGTACTCTCTGGTTTGGACCAGATTTGCCTTCGCCAGTTGTTTGGACAGAGTATCCATCTTCTGTTGAGAGCGCATCTCGTCCTCAACATGGATCTTTTGCAAGAAATCTTCCAAGCTAATTTTTATCTTCTTTCGATGCATCTTTGCATAGAAGTTGCTTCATTCTGTAGGAAGTTTCGCGACGATCCCTCCAACGACAAACTTGTCGACGAGGGGCATGTTCTCGTCTTCTAGTTTCTGACGCAACTTCAGAAACTCCTTCACTTGGGGCAGCATCGCCTTCTCGTCTTCGAAGGTCCACTTGTGGTATTTTTCTACCATGAAGATCTTGGATCGGTTCTCGTCATCTTCGTAGAGCTTTCCCAAGGAGTCCCATATCTCTTTGGCAAATGTCTTCTTGGAGTAGGACTCTGCCAGAGAGTCTTCCATAGAATTGAGTATCAGTAGTTTGCATATACTGTTTTCTCTCTTCCACTTCGCTTGCTTGGTCGTAGCAGCGGCCACAGCCGCAGCTGATCCAGTGGTTGGAATGATCGGTTCTTCTTCTGACAGCACGTGATCAACATTCACGAGTTGAAGATTTAAAGTAACCTTTCGTCTCCATATCTGGAAGTGTTCGCCATCGAATTTCTCCAACTTGTTAAAGCCGGTATCGATAAGCGAAGCACGAGAATTATCCATCTTCTCAATAAAGCTTTGAGATTGTTAGTGCCGAGGCACAATTTTCGATGAAAAATTCTAAAACTGAAACAATTGTACACACAACGTTTCAAATGCAGCACCTTAAAGAAGATGTGCAACAGAGATCCTGGAGGATTTTGAATTACGAGGATCTAAAAAGATTCTACGTAATGCACAAAAAATCTAAAAAGACTTTGTGCAAGCAACTATCGGCAGTAGAGCTTCTAAAAAGAAGTTACTGTAAAAGGCAACAGCAGCGATGACAGATGAGAATGAGATGCTGGGGTGAATGAACCACCGTTGCTCAAAGCTTTATTCGCCCCACACGAGCACGAACAGCTTCCAGGAACCAGCAAGTTCACGAAGAACTTCTGGAACGCTCGTAAGTCAATATTTGAGACTTGAACGGGCTTCCTGGACTTAACAGACTCCCTCAACTCTCTTCTTGGTGCATCTTTCAAAGGAGGCCAAGGGGCTCTATTTATAGAGTGGAGTTGAGACTTTACCTCTTCTCCTATCCGATGTGGGACTAAAATACCAATACTCAAAAATAGAGTTTGATATTTTAGATCATCCCACAATTAGCCTAGAAGTGTGCCAGTCCACGCCTACCCCCCGAACACTCCCGTGCATGCACGAGACATCCTGGAGTCCGTGTCCGAGTCCGAGTCCGCACAACAAAAATTAACTTGCATCCTTGTTGGATTTAATCCTTTTTCCTTCTAGGAAAATACTTCCACATGGCACAAACTTGTGCCCCACTACACCTCATGTGCACACCTCAACACAAGCAATGCATTATATTGAGATACTCACCATTTGGTGTAGCCGATGTGGGACTATCTTTTCTAGTCCAAAGGCAAAAACACCAACACTTCATATTCACCACCTCTATCGCTTTTGATAACTTTAATCTTTCGATTAAGTTGATTTTCTACTTCAGTTTTATAGTGTTTGAACATATCTATTGCTTCATCTTCTGATTTCATAAACATAGCAATAACGAGTACTGTCATCGATGAATGTGATAAAGTACTTTTTTTCATTTCTCGTTTGTATGCCTTTTAGATCACATACATCTGTATGGATTAAATCCAACGTTCCGGTATCTCTTTCAACCGGATTTTGAAAGGATGTATGGGTTAATTTTGCTTCTGCAGATATTTCACACTTATGATTTGAATCTATTGCAGATCTAGGAATTAAGTCCATGTTCATGAGTTTCCTGATTGAATCATAATTAACATGACCTAAGGCTCTCCTGGAGGTAACCCCTCCCCACATAAACTCCACTCTTGTGAGTACAAATTTGTCAGATTCAAATATTAATTTAAACCCATGCTTACTTAACATAGATCCGGAAATCAGATTCTTCCGAATATCAGGTACGTGCAGAACATTGTTAAGCTTCAGTTCCTTTCCCGATGTCATTTTCAGAATGATCGTCCCTTGTCCTTCAACCTTTGATACTGATGCCTACAGTTTAATGGCGATTAGTCTCCCAGGATAGAACGGTTCTTTCCTTCAGTAGCAGCACTTCACACCGTAGGAACTCGTCGAAGCAATGTTGGTTGTCTCTCTCTCTTAAACTAACTAATGCAATATGGATGAATTGAATGAATGAAAATGCTCCAAACATATGTGTATTTATAGAAATAAAGAGACACGATAGAAATGACACACATTTTCATTAATAGATTCGTACACCTTTTTCAATAAAAAGATTCGTGCACCTTTTCATAGATTTGTTGATAGAAAAAACTAATATTATTAATATAACAAATATACATTTTCTGTGGCATCTCCAAAAACTTGCCGTCTTTCTCGGTTCTCTTCCTCCGCATGTCGGGCCAGCCGGGATTCCTCTCTGTACTTTTCCTTCTCCATCCTTCTACTCTCTCTATCATTGATTCTATCATTGAATGGTACACTTTTTTTTCTCTCTCCCAGATTGAAAATTAAGTTTCTAATTTTTTTTTTTAGAAATTGAAATTTTTAAGGCAATGGACCTGTCCATAAGGCAACCTGTCTATATTGTTGCCGCTGTTACTACTAATTATTGATCTTTTGAGAGGCAATCTGGGCTGATTTTGAACCCATACCTCTTGGCCGGCCATAATAAAATTCCACTCATATAGAACCCATTGATAATAGTTCTGATGTGCCTGTTGGGATTTTTTTTTTCAATTGTTGAACATAGAAAATATATAGTCTCATATTCATGTTTATTGCACATGAAGAAGGGTAGTTTATGTGGTTTATATGATAAGGTATTTTTTAAGGACAAGGTTCACGACCTCTATAAAATATTTATACGGTGGATGCCCGAGCCGAAAATATAATTTCTATGCGGTGGATGCTCACACGGAAATGTAGTTGGCAGTCACTTGACACAGAAATATCGGTTCGTCTGCTCGTGGGATTAACTGTCCATTTAGTTAGGACTGAACATTTGGGTCCAAGATTCGAGGTTCCGACCCTGTTCGAACCGTATATTATCCAAACAAGTCGGTTCCTAAATTTTAATATTTAAATGGACATGGTCAGGACGAATCGTGTAAAATAAACGGGATGGATCAGATTATGTTTTCAAAATAAACGAACACCGATTCGGCCATTTATTTTGAAACATTTTAAAATTTTAAAATTACTTTTCCGCACCCCACAGGCCACAGCTACCTAACCTAATACCCACATCCAATCGGCCTTATTACTTGTGTAGTGTGAAGGCAGTTAATCACTACAGTGTATAAATAAACAAATAATTCAGCAGTAGAGTAATAGACAACAAACTCAAAGACAACGATTTTATCATGGTATCTCTCTGAGAGGACTAGTCCAGGACCGAGAACTCTTACTCGAAATTAATCCACTATTTTTGAAATAGCAGTTACACCACACGTTTGAATCCGAAGAGCACGTCGACTTCTTTAATTACACTTTGTGCTTTGATCCGAAGGGCACGAATAGACTTCAACTCTAAATAAATAACTTTGATAAACCAAGTTTGATGATTGAAATGGAAAGTTTCTTCTCTATTTGTAGTAGTTTTGGGGACATAGGGCAGAACTAGGATGCCCTAACGTTTAATATTTTGAACGGTGGGTGCCAAAAGAATAGGTAGCCCATTCTGACAAGGAAGATTTTTAGGAACATAGAGTTCGGGGTGAACTCATACCGAGTTTGGTTTCCTGGATTTCAGAATGTAATGTGGCAGATTTTGATTCAAAGAGAGTTCAGTTTTGGTTAGAAAACATTAGAATTTGGATAGGCTTATTTGAGTGGAGGATTATGACTAATTGCCAGTGCGACCCGACTCACATAAGTCCTAGACTCGGTAAAAATAAAATACAGAATAAATAAAGAAAATAATTTGACTGATTTGCAGCTTCCGAATTGGTTTACTACAGTCTTCTAAAGTCTTATATTTCATGTATCGACTCGAAGTTTATTCTAATTATCGAAATCAAGTTGTTTGTGACTAGATGGATCAACAATCTCTCTCATTTTGATAATTGACAAAACTGCAACTGATACGAGAAATATAAACTTCTTTGGTAGCAGAATCAGTAAGGTACAAGTTTAAACAACTCGATGTGAACCAGCTCTCCCGCAATGAGAGCAACGTTAAACATCTTAGCAGTATCTAGCAAACATCTCAATAAATACTCAGAGCAACAAATATTATCAATAATAAATTAGCAAAAGCAACAAATAACAATTATCCGTTTTAAAAATTAAGTATCAGTTTCCTCCCTCGTTGTCATTTTATCAAAAAAGAGTAGAAAACATGAAAGTAACAGATAATGGAGCACTACTTGATAGATAACAACCTAAAAATAATACTGAGTAGCATAAAGTCTGAAAGACATAACTACCTGAAACATAAATGCTCAACTCCAAGCTGGCTTAGCAAAACAAAACTAAAATAAAAAAGCATCATAGTTGGACAGCTAAAACTAAAAACTAAAGCATCTGATCTCTGCATCACTAATCATCATCATCTCTAGCCGCTCTAGAAGGCTCACCAGTCTCAGCAGACCGGTTGGGATCATATCGAACAGCAGTTGGATCAAAGTATCGTTGTGCCTCTGGATCATCAATGCGATAACCAATAATTGAGGGATCACAAACCATAGGAATGGGTCCGTCGGGGTTATGAAAAAAGCTATAGAAGATATAACTGCCAAGTCTACTAATCATGCAACTCCTATTAGCAGTTACATCCTATCCGTCGCCTATCTCATACGTTTCAGCGGCCAGCCGACTACGCGAGTCAGTAATAACAAAATGTAAAGCGTAATACTCTAGAGGGGGTGAATAGAGTAGGCAGCAAAAATTTAGCTAATTAAAAAAATTAGCAACAAGATCACAGAATATATCACAAGAATGTAAATGAAAAGCTGATATCAGAAAGCAAACGCAAACATGACGATGTATACTGGTTTTCCTCTTGTGAGGATTATTCCAGTCGGAAGAACTCTAGCTTCCAGTTGAATCCACTATAGAAAAATACTGCAAGTTTTCATCCGAAGTCCTTACAACTTCTACAACGCGAGCTTTGATCTGAAGTACTTGCGCTAACTTCAATTGTGAAGTGTCTTTCTTCAATCAAGCCTCTGATTACAATCAATCTGGAACTTCTAGACCGTACCGCACTGGCAAATCGAGTAGAGGATTGTAACTGACTTAGGATTTGAAAATGAAATAGCTTAGAACACTTTGGAATACTGTAGTAGGCTTAGAGAGAAGAGAAAAAAGATGTGTGTTGAAATAAGAGAAATTCTTCTCTATTTATAGGTTTTCTAAAGGCAGAATTTGGACAGAATTCGGACAGAATTCTTTGAGAGAATCTCGACAAATAGCCGTTGCATCCGTAATTGCGGGATTACCAAGTTCAAAATCCAACGGGTTCTAACCGAACTCGGGCAGAATTTGAGCCGAACTTGGGCTGAATTCTCCCGGGGTCCAGAGTTTGATTTTTAGGATTTTTGTAAATTGGTTTTTGGTCTTTTTGAAAAATTTAAAAGTAGTCAGGAGCTTTTTGTAAAATGGGCTATTTTCAAAACAAAGAATATTTTGAAAACATTTTTGGGATAGCCTATTTATCAGTATGACTCAGTGTACATCGTATTCCTAGACACAATAAAATATAAAAATTATATTGAATATGAAATACAGACTCATACGGCAAAACAGCTTCAGTCTTGAACGAAACAGTAGCAGTTCTATGCAATCGTCCAAGTAGCCCTTATATCGAGACATGGTTAGATCAATTATTAAAATCAGGTTCGACCATGACCAATGGGCCAACAATCTCCTCCATTTTGATAATTGACAAACCTTGACCGATATAACATCTCGATCTTTTGATTTGAAAAGAATCAAAATTTGTAATGCTTTTCAGCTTGTATGTTCAGCTTGTATGGTACTGTATCCTTAAAAAAATTCATGTATCATGCATAAGATGTTAGATCCTATTTATCCTCCATTGTCACTTAGCAAAATAATTGCAAAGAGAGAAGCTCCTCCGTAATTCATGCATAAGAAACAAACGTTGAAGAAACACAAAAAATATAGACAGAATAACATGTATTTCATAGACAGTTTTAATATAGGAAGCATAAAATGCATACACAGTATAAGAGAATAGTACGATACATACTGAAATGCATACTAATAAGAGAATAATAACTAGATGTTCCAAATACATCAACTCAGCAATAAAAGTCTCAGTGACGAAATAAAGAGAGTACGATCTTGGAATATCGGAGCATTTCCAAGCATACATAGACAAAATAAAGTCTAACTAGATAACATCTAGACAATGTGTTTGCCATTGATTATAAAAGAACAGAACAATTATATCGAAGGACTGAACTTTTACTTCATAATACAAACTCGCTCGTACAAAGAAAGCCTAGGGACGAAAACCTAGGTACAGCAATCTAAGTACAATTGTTTAGTTTTTCTGGAGGGTGACGGTAGAGGCTCGGAAAAGCAACGGCAGCTCTGCCTTACTCCTTGGACGATCGGACGTAGCCTTGGCTCTGGTGAAGAAATGCTCTTGGATGTGTGGGGAGACTCCCTTGCGCCTTCGGTTGCTAGATCTCTGGATGTCTCTGTAGTGCTCTCTCTCTTTTTTTGCTCCCTCCTCCTCTTTTTTTTACAAGGGAATTGTACCTTGCTATTTATAGGAGTGGGGTGTGATCATTAGGGTTTGCCAATGATTGCCTCCTTCAGAAGTAGACCGTTAAGGATCAATTAATCTGGGCCATTAATTCTGATTGTACCAAATCTAGGCAATTAATATGGATTGCATCAAATCTCTATGGGCAATTAATGTTGATTACCATAAATCTTTGTGATAAGCAGCCGTCAGTTCGAATCTCCTGCCACGTGTTCACTCCACTTGATTGCAATAAATCTGACATGATTCGGATAATTATAATAATTGCATTGAATCTGAATGAATAAATCTTGATTGATTTGGTGTCGCGTGTCCTACTATCACCATGTTGCGAGCAGAGAAAACTGATCTTCTGCCACGTGTCCTAGCCGCGGGCTACAGGAAAAGAGTGTCTTGACAGAGCCGTATGAAGGTGACAGTCGCATGAGTATGGCCTATAAAATTTGAACCGTATGAGAGTAGTTTTCCGCTGAGCCGCATAAACCTGGCCACGTGTTAAGGCTGCATAAGTGTGCCATCTCGGCATTTGAGCCGCATGGAGATGGTCCCTATTATCCGAGCTGCATGAGAATACTGGCCGCATAGGGTGGCTTCTCAGGACGTGAGCCGTATGAAGACGGCCCCCATGATCCGAGCCGCATGAGGATACTGGCCGCATGGGGAGCTTTGGAATTTGGTGGATTGTGGCGGCTGTAGAAAAAGATTTTCTTCGTTTCCCTAGGCACATGCCATCGTGTCAGAGTCTTTATTTTGACTTTATGTCAAGTCTGTCACTTTGTCGAGGCTGTCAGCCATCAGGGCATTAAATGTGGCGATTTGTTCATGGTCAGTTGTAGAGGAGACTGTTGAGGGCCACGTGGCTCCTTTCTGAGCCGCATGGAGCTATCCGAGCCGCATGAGGCTCTAAAGGACTTTGAACCGCATGGAAGTTTAATGGATTTTCCTGAGCCGCATGGGGATCCTTCTGTTGGAGCCGCATAGGCTATTCTTTGTTCTTTTCCATGCTTCTATAAGACCCCCCTTCAAAGTTTTTCAATTTGTAAAATTGAAATACTTTGAATAAGAAGCATGGCCATGTAAAAGGCTCTTTGGGCCGCATACGATGTTCTGGCCGCAAGGATGTCTCAGCCGCATGGCCTCCTCAGCCGCATGGCCATCTGAGCCGTATGGGCTTTCCAGCCGCATGGGCTATCTGGCCGCATAGGCTCCTTCCCACGTCTTCATGCTATATGTGCTAATCTTTGTATTGATTGCCTTTGATTTTGCTGTCAGATTTAAAGCCGCTTTTTTGGGGCAGGATCCCAAGAGGTTAGCCTTGAATAGTCGGAACGTCTTGATAACCGAAGAGTCGGTTACACTGTACATGGATCGATGCGTCGGTCTATGGGCTCCGCCTATAAATAGCAGCGTGTTTTGGAAAAAAAGACTTCTTTACTTTCTGCTCTTGCCCTAGCTTTCTTGTCTTCGTCTTCCTTCTCTGATCATCAGCAATGGCTCCCAAATCCTCCAAGGTTGCGGTGAAGGCCGCGGCGAAGGGTGTGGCCTCGACGTTAGCTGCGGCATCCAAAGCTCATTCCAACGTTCATCCTGCCGTTAAGGATAAGGATTTGGAAAAGTCATATGCTTCGAAACCTTAACAAAGTCGGCTCTGTTGCATGCTTTATGCACAAGCCTTTAATGCAAACTGTTCAAATTGTGTGGGCTGCATACATGTCCCTTAACCGAGCCGCATGGGGGTATACCCATGTCCGAGCCGCATGGGAGTTGTCTTAGTGGGCCGTATGAACACTTCGTAAACTGAACCGCATAATGACCTGTCGATCAGAGCCGTAGGGACTCTTTTGAACCAAACCGCATGGAGCCCCCTCTGGATTCATCCGCATAGGGCTGTGCGAAAGCCGAACCGCATAAGCTCCTTTAAATTAGGCCGCATAAGGCTCCGACCATCTCCTAACTTTGTTTCTTTTTATCTTTTATTCTTGCAGCAACCCTGCCGAAGGCTGAGGCCATTGTGAAGGAAGAGCTGTCGCCCCCTTTTAAACAAAAGTCATTGCTTATTAAGGAGGAGGTAATACCAAAAACGGAGGAACAGAAAGGAGAGATGGCGTCCATTGCTGTAAAGGAGGAGCCCAGTCTGATGGCGGTAGTACTAGGAGTCCTGACCTTCCTACTTCGGACGAGAATTTTGCTCAAGTACATCCTTCATATGCAAAATGGTTAAGGGATTGGTATATGCGCCCTCGCAACTAGGATTTGTGGGCTCTCACAAATATCCGTCTTTTGTCTTGATAATCTGTCTGTGTTTAGCTGCAGTTTGTGTTTTGCTTCTTTTGGACATCAATGTAATCTTTTTCCTTCTTGTCTGAATGAAATAATAGAGAACTTTTCTGGCTTGCTCATGAGATGTAGTCATGTGAATGTAACTGATTTTGAATAGAACGCATTCGCTCTGTTTTTTGCTTGTAGTAGTTGCCCCAATAGGAGACTTTTTGTAGACCTATTATCCCTGGCGTATCCCGGTTCTGGATACGGATAATAAGTTGGAAGGGAACCAATATATTTACTCAGAGGTAATGAGGACATGGCAAATATGAGGGTTTCTTCGATGGAGCCTTCCTACTCAGAGGTAATGAGGACGTAGCAGGAGTGGGCTCCATGAAGGGGTACATAGAACGACTCAGAGGTAATGAGGACATGGAAGTTCTATGTAGAGGGGTGATTTGTTTTTGGCGGAAGTGAAATGACTCAAAGGTAACATCGACGTGGTCGTTTTGGGAATTTTGTGGATCTGTTACCCTTTTTGTGCACGGAGAGTGCGGGTAGTATATCATGAGGGAGGAGCTCTTTCAGAAGAATAAGTTCAGAGGTATGGTTATACATGACTTACTACCTGAAAGAGTGACCGAAATGTAAGTTCAGAGGCACCTGCGGGTACATAACTCAGCAATTTAGGATATTTGGAGGAAAAGCATGAGTTTAGGGGTACCAGAGGGTACATAACTCAGTAATCTGGGATATAGGGGAAGAATGTGAGTTCAGCGGTACCAGCGGGTACATAACTCAGCAATCTGGGATTTTGTGAATGTGAGTTCAGCGGTACCGGCGGGTACATAACTCAATAATCTGGGATTTGGAGAATGTGAGTTCAGCGGTACCGGCGGGTACATAACTCAATAATCTGGGATTTTATGAATGTGAGTTCAGCGGTATCGGAGGGTACATAACTCAATAATTTGGAATTTGGAGAATGTGAGTTCAGCGGTACCGGAGGGTACATAACTCAATAATCTGGGATTTGGAGAATGTCGTTTAGACATAATATTTCTTCAAGAACTTGCCATTGACAGGCAACATGAGCAAGTCTCCGTTTTGTCTTGCGAGGCGGTAAGCATCGTTGGAGAATACAGCCTCAATGATAAATGGCCCTTCCCACTTTGGCTGGAATTTGCCGGCAGTTTTGTGAGTCATAACCATCGGCCTCCGAACTGCCAGAACGAGATCGTCCACTTGGAATGTTCTGATTTTAACCTTCTTATTGAAGGCTTCGGAAATGCGTGCTTGGTATAGCTCGATTCGTTGCTGAGCCAAGAGGCGCTTTTCATCTAAGGCCTCCAACTCTTGTAGCCGGCGACGGTAGTTATCGTCCGTCGTCAATTGGTAAGTGAGAGCAACGCGGAGCGAGGGTATTTGAGTCTCCAATGGGAGAAATCCCTCACTCTCGTACACCAGGGAGAATGGTGTGTTCCCAGTGGCCGTTCGGACTGTAGTACGGTACGCCCATAAGCATTCACCAAGCTTCTTGTTCCAGTCGCGTTTGTTGGATGATACGAACTTCTTGAGAAGTTTGATGATTGTTTTGTTGAATGCTTCTGCCAACCCATTCGCTGTCGGATTGTATGGCGTCGAAACAATATTCTGAATTCGATGTTTGTCACAGAACCGATAGAAGGCGTGGCTTGCGAACTGCAGACCATTATCGTGAATGATCCTTCGGGGCAGTCCAAAGCGATAGATGACGTGATGCTTGAGGAAGCTGATCATGTTTGAAGTCTTTACTTCTGCAAGCGAAACAGCCTTCACCCATTTGGAGAAGTAATCTGTGATTGCGAGTATAAAGCGAAGTCCTCGGAACGAAGGCGGAGTGATCCGACCGATAATATCCATTCTCCATGCTTCGAATGGCTAGGACGCCACTGTCGGATATAGAAACTCAGATGGCTGGTAGATGAAGTCTGCATGGACTTGGCAGGCTTTGTACTTTCTTGCATAGTCTATCATATCTGCTACCATCGTGGGCCAGTAGTAGCCCATTCGGCGAAGACGGTCTTATAATTTTGGGCCAGGCTGATGGGCCCCGCAGACACCATCATGAGCTTCGCGTACGGCTTCTTTGGCTTTTGTGTTTGACAGACATCGAAGCAATAATCTATCGTAGGATCGGCGATACAGCATTTTCGTCTCTGTATCGTAGAAGAATCTGAGAGAACGCCTTCTGATAGAGGTGGCTTCCTTTGGGTTCTCGGGCAGGATGTCGTAGACAATGAAGTCTATCAATGATTGTCTCCAGTCTGGTACTTCATCGATCGTCTGAGCGGAATAACTCGCCACAAATTGAACATTATTCTTGGGACAGACCAGTTCATGGCCTATCATGTCCACCAAATGATGAATATGGTTCGGCACTGCTAGGGAAGCGGCAAGGCCTGCTAGGGCATCGGCTTCGATATTTTGGAGTCTGGGGACGTGTTCGATGAAGAATCCTTCAAATGACGAGATGATGTTGATCGCTATTTGGTGATAGGGGATCATGTCTTCATGGCGGACTTCGTATGAACCCCGGATCTGATTGACGATTAACTGTTAATCGTCGTATGCTTCAAGATATTCTACCCCCAGCTCTCTTGTAAGTTGGAGGCCAATGACTAAAGTGTTGTACTCGACCACATTGTTAGAGCAGGGTTCCATGAGGGAGTAAGTGCGATTGATCAGCAGTCCGGAAGGAGAAATCAGTACCACCCCGACTCCGACGATGATGTTGCCCTTGGGTCAGGTCCTTGAAGCACCGTCGAATAACATTCGCCATATATCATCATGAGAGGTCGCATGTGAGTCGGAGATCTCATCTGGAATTTTTTCGTATATTCTGGCCGACTCCGAGCCTGGGTGGGCTGCTAAAAAGTCTGCCAGAGCTTGACCTTTAATAGCCTTTTGCGGGACGAAGACCATATGGTAGGGGGACAGTAATATTGCCCATGTAGCGAGGCGAGAGCTGAGTGCCCCTGATTTAGTCATGAGGACCCTGAGGGGGTTGACTCGTGATATCACATGTATGGTTTGTCCCGTTACATAGTGTCGCGTCTTTTGAATGGCGAACACCAGGGCGAGGCATTCCTTCTCCACGACGGTATATCGGTGCTCTGGCCCGATCATCATTCGGCTGAGGTAATATATAGCTTGCTCATGGCCTGCATCATTGTTTTGTGCTAGCAGAGCACCGGAGGAATGCTCCATTGCTCGTACATAGAGCAGGAATGGTTTTCCAGCAACAGGGGCCACCAGGACTGGAGGGTTCAATAAATATTCTTTGATGTTGTTGAAGGCACGCTGGCATTCTTCATCCCATAAGAATGAGACGCCCTTCTTCATGAGATGGGTGAATGGCTAACATCGCCCGGAGAGGTTGGAAATGAACCTCCTGAAAGGTATGACTGTGTAGCAGAACGTGCCTATCGGTGTTCGAAATGATGTATGCTTTTCGTCGTCGAGAGACATCTTGATTTGGTTGTACCCCGAGAAAGCATCCATGAACGACATACGTTCGAAGCCGCAGGTGTTGTCAATCATGATGTCTGTGATAGGGAGGGAGAACTCATCTTTGGGACACGCCTCGTTCAGATTGCGAAAGTCGATGCAGATTCGAATCTTCCCATTCTTCTTGAGGACCGGTACTATGTTGGTGACCCAGTCCAGATGTTGTTCCTCACGAATGAAGCCGCTGGCTATCAGTTTGTTGACTTCGGCTTCGATCGCATCCATGATGCCTGGGCGGAAGCGTCGTTGCTGTTGTTTGACTGGCTTTGCATCT
The DNA here is from genome assembly GCA_029216955.1 of Iris pallida. Classification (NCBI taxonomy): domain Eukaryota; kingdom Viridiplantae; phylum Streptophyta; class Magnoliopsida; order Asparagales; family Iridaceae; genus Iris; species Iris pallida. The sequence continues at coordinate 40,362 of JANAVB010010566.1, forward strand.
GGTCGAATGTTGAGCTTGTGAAGAGCAATATTGGGGTTTAGCCCTGGCATGTCTTCATAGCTCTAAGCGAACACATTAATATATTCTTTGACAAGTTCCAGTAGCGATTCTCGCTCTTCGTCTGTCAGACTTTTACTAACAAAGATTAGTTTTGGAGAAGAGTCACTGCCGAGATCCACTTGCATGACCTCATCTTCAGTAGGAGGCTCTTTTTGTTCAAACCGCTTCTCCCATTGCGCTTCCAGCTGTTGGGCCCACGGCTCTAATTCGAGGAGTTCGGGAAAGTCTTCACCTTCTTCGTAAGCATCGACGAATGTCATATTGACAGACAGGACTTGCCTGAATACATCTCCGATGCTGATATCCGAATCAAAAGTTGGTGATCCGGTTGAGTATGAATGCCAGTCGCATTCCTCATCTGAGCTTTCAGGGGTCATTGCAGGCGTAACATATCCCAGTCCACATCGGGTCTTGTTGTAGTAGTCGTGTGGTTTGCCAGCCGGGACCGACGACTTTAAAGGTAATCGTCGACCAGTGCCGTAGTTCAAACCCGGCATAGTCTCCAGATCGTACCCCTATTTTTGTATGAGGTATTTGGATTGGGGGCTATATAGATAGAGAGGCAGTCTTCCGGCATCTGATTCGAGATCGACTTCTTCTATGGTGAAGGGCTACGGATTATTCTTTCGACCGAAGATGATTGGATGGTCCCTTCCCTCGATTATACGGTAAGCGTCTTCCACGGGAGTGAGTTGATTTACGGTGTAAACATTTGTCACCGGTGTGTGTAGGTGAGTGCCTATACCGTGTTCCATAGCATACATTGTACAAAGTTTATTAAGCTCGATGTAGTTCAAAGATAGCCCTTTATTGATAAAGTAAGGTATCTTTTCTATCGGGATTACATCGTCTTCGGATGGAACATCAGTGTAAGCAGCCACATACTTGGCCAGTTCTGGTTCTCCTTCGGCCACCCCCTGTATAAATGAAGACTGAGAGGATGACTTGGGCAACTTGATCATCAGGGGTTCCACTGATGGAACAGAATGTGGAGTCGTTGTCAAACTAGCGACCCCCAGTTAGGTACTTAATGCTGGACGGGGAGTGGTTGGCTCGCTAGAAGCCCCAGACTTTACATCGGGCTGACGATTCTTTTTGGGAAGACGTATCGTCATTAGCTTGTCGGAGGGATTAAGCTTCTCCATTTTTGGCTGGCCGACTCTAGGCAGTCTGATTGTCAGTGGCTCCGTTGTGGGTCTTGGCGCTTGGCCGGACCTTGGCAGCCGGATTATCATTTGCCCTTCTTGTGCCGAGAGGCTGATTGCGTCCTTACGCAGAGCGACCGTAAGGGGTGCGGACTTGCCAGGTTTGCGAGCTTGGAGGTGGATCGTCAGAGGTTCTTCTGATCCTCTGGCTGTCTCAGTTCGAGCTTGCACATCTCCTTCACTAAGGTACCTCTTCGACTTTTCGTATAAGCAGGAGTCTGAGTTGTAGGATTCGACCCCTTTGAAGGGATCGATGTCGGCAAATTCTGTCCTCACGAAGCTCTGCTTGTCAACATACTTGAAGTACTGGTGTAGTGTGGAAGGCACGATCATATAATCGTGTATCCAGGGACGCCCCAAGAGAATATTGTAGGAAATGTCCGCATCTATGACGTAACAGGTCACTTCTGACTGAAGATCGCCGACTTGGCACTTCAAGCGAATCTTCCCAATCGGGTAGCTCCTGCCCGAATTAAAACCACTGATGGCGGTGCTTGTTGGCGTCAGGCGATGCATAGGAATGCGAAGATGATGTAACAGACCCTTCGGGATGATGCTTATGGAAGAACCAGGATCAATGTGCATCCGATCCACCTTTACGTCAGCGATATATCCAGTATAGTATAACGGATGATCGTACAGATTGGTTTTGATGAGCATGTCCTGTGGAGTGAAGACAATATTGGGCATCGCTCCTGTGCAAGCGCTGTCTTGGAGATTTGTAGGCGGCTCTCTTCCGTGGGGTTAACCTGAGCCAGATATGCATCGGCATTCTGGAGTGCATCGTTCAAAGCCACGTGAACATCCTTGGAGAGTCTCAGGAGCTCGTATAATGACAATTTGGCCGGTGTGTTGGCCAATTTTGCTAAAATGTCAAAGTTGTAGGGCCTTTCCAGCCCATGAGGTGCCTCTTTTCGGAGGAATTTGTCAAAGCGAGTCTCCTTCGGCCTAGGCTTGTCGGTCGTCGGAGGCTGAGAAGGTCCCGGAGCGTCAGCAGTAGCCGGCTGATGTTCTTCAGTCGAGTTATCTGGCGTAGGTTGGGGATTGAGCACCAGACCGAGTAACGACAGCTGCGACTTCCTCGACATCTGTCGAGATTGTGTGGCAGGATCTGACTTTTCTATTCTTTTTCTTGCCAATGGAGGGTGGTATGGACTGAGTCACTTCAGGTACCAAGTCTGGATGGACCCACATGACCTCCCCTCGTGACGTGGTAAGGGGTACTAGACCAGTAGCCTGATCTCGAGGAGGTGGAAGATTAGCAATCTCCATTGTCGCCAGAGGGACGGGTACCACATCGTCTTGAGTCTCTGTTGGAGGGAAGCTACCGAATTGTACTGATACCATATTGGCTGCCATGGTCACCTCTTCGAAATCGATGGCCAGAGCCTTCGAATCGATGAGATGTTGGATGTATCGCTTCAGTTGGTAGCAGTCATGTGTAGCATGGTGGACGTAGCGGTGGTAATGGCAGTACTTTGGGCTCTCCATTTCTGCTGGCCGAGGTTCCCGTCTTGGTGGAGGGAGCTGAATTCTATCTCCTTGTATGAGTATTTCCAAGATGGGCTTGACATGGCCGTCTTCAAAGGAGTAGGTTATTTGCAGCCATTGCTTGTCTACCGGTTTTGACTCAGGTTTCTGGGCTGTGGCGGCCACCATAGCCTGCTTGCCCTTGTTGTCTCGATTGTTGGAGGAGTTACCACCATTGTTGTTGTTGGTATTAGGGCGCTTGCCCTTGTTCTCTCCCTCCGAGATGTACAATTCCAGTTAGTGAGCCTTCTTCAAACTGTCATCGACGCTAGTGGCACTGATGATAAATGTCTTCCAGTCCTTAAATTGACTTTCACCCATCTAGAGGCTGATTGTTGGGAGCAGTCTCTTTTGGCAAATGTCAATTAAGGAGGAATCCGGATTACCAGATGGCAACTTCATTGCGGTTTGGCAAAATCGCTCAATATAGTTTCTTGTCAGCTCTTCCTTCCCTTGAACGACGTCCATGAGGGTGGACATTGTGACGTCCTGTCCTACTTCATAAAATCTCTCCAAGAACATGCGCTTGAAGCTGGCGAAGGAGTGGATGCAGTTGTCTGGCAGGTTGCGGTACCAGTCGAAGGCGACCCCTTCCAATGCCCCGATGAATAATCGTGTAAGGATGGCATCGTCATGGGGCAGATGGTCGGTGGTGACCTCGAAGTAAGTGATGTACCGGCTCGCGGATGTCTTTCCATCATATGGATTAATGTGGAATGGTTTATACTTTGGTGGGAAGGGAACATCTGTCCACGCAGCGGGATATGATTGTCGTATCCTGAAGTCTTGGCAGTTTTCTCGGGCATGGAACATGGCCCGGAGCTCCTGGACCTCTCTTCTTGCCTTCCTGGCCTCGTCTACAGCGGTAGGAGCCGACATTTCAGGAGGATTATTGCCCGGGTTCGGTGCCGCTGAGTTCGAGTCCGCATTGAGCGCGGGACCCAAGTTTGTTTGGCCAGCCGTCCTTCCTTGCAGAGTAGGGAGGGCTGCTTTGATCTCGTCCACCGATTTGACCAAAGTGCGCAGTATGGCCTCCAGAGTATCGATGCATTGGCGATCACTGGGACCATCTTGTTTGTCGTTTGTCATGAATGCCGTCCTCACATGAGTAGAAGTGGAAGGGACGGTGGATGACGTGCCCTCCGAATCATACCCCTATACCGAGAAGTCATCGGGGTATGTGGTAATGTTCTCCTCTGGTTCGGACTCAGAAGGAATAGTACCCCCAGCTTCAGAGCTTGCTTCATCTTGAGAGTCGTGGACGTCCTTGGGGACGTCGGCACCTGCTATATCTGATGGGAGAGTTGTTTCCCCGAGCTCGTCGCCTTGGATGTTCGGAGGAGTGCTACCTCCAGTTCCAGTGACCCCCAGTAATGCGGATGATGAATCTCCTACTGTAGCCGATTTCGTCTTTGAACGGGTACCTTAGAAAACTCCGGTGGTGGACAACCGTTTAGACGATAGTTTCTTAGTCACAGTGGTTGAAATCTTCGGGCTGGAAACATTTATCTTCTTCCCTCTCCCATCGGCGGGGATTTTCTGAGTAGAGTTGCTAGAGACGACGGGAGGTGCCTCATCCCCTGAGCTCGGCTGTTGTAATCTTTGGAAGACGGACTGCCGGTCTTCTTGTACCGTCGCGTTGTTGCAACAGCAGTTGACAATGATTTGGGTACAGTAATGTCCGTGGGAGGACTCTTTGCACACCGAGGCCTCTTCTCTTTCCTTGCGTTTATGGAGGATAACCTCACGCAAGTCAGACGAGTCTGGAACGACCATGTTTGCTCCCTGGGTTTTGGGAGACTTTTGGGAACCACTCTGTCCGTTTGCCGTCGGGGACTGGACTCGAGTGGTCCTGTACAACTTTCCATCAGAGGCCCACATAACAGTATGTGGAGCGCTCGGATGGTCAGAGGTCGGGACAGCGGACTGAGCTCGCCAGGCTCGTGCTACCCTAGACTTCTTCACTTTAGTGCGTGAGGGCACATAGTAGGAAGAGTCTAAATGGTGTTGTAGAGAGTCAGACATATTTTCTTGGGAGCATGAGAGATCAGGACCATAGGAGAGGCGATCGAAGACTGAGCCTGAGCCGCGTGGAGCAGACAGCATGCGGCTGGAATCAACAGTCTTCATGCGGCTGGCAATCGTAGCCGCATGGGCTTTCTTCATGCGGCTGAAAGTCTCGGCCGCATAAGTCTTCTCCATGCGGTTGGAGATCTTGGCCGCATGGGTATTCTGGATCTGGTTGGCAGTTTTGGCCGCATGGACATCATGCATACGGCTGGCAATCTTGGCCGCATGAATATTCAGCCTGCGGCTAGTGCCTTTGTTCGGCTTCTTCCTGGAGCACATAGAATCACTCTTTGTCCCTGCAAGTCTAGCATCGTAGTACTTTCCTCTGCCGGACTTGGGGACAACAGAGTCCTCTATGGCTTGAAGTGGGGCCGCATGAGAGTTGCCTTCGCCGTCTTGGGCAGAAGAGAGTACTCCGTCCAGAGCTTGGGGAGGAGCAAATAATTTTAGCCTTCACTCCCTGCGAGCCTTCTTTGTGCGGGTTCACTTCTGGACCGGGCCAGCGCTCCCATCAGAGAGCATTTCTTCAAACGCCTGTTGGTCGAAGCGGACGACCATCTTCTGTTGTGTGGAGCCAAGTTTGTCTGCATCCGATTGCGTCACCAACTTTTCAGCCGTATAGAAGTTTGTCCCCAGCAGAGTCGCCATCGTGTTTGCCATTTATTATAAAAGAACAGAACAATTATATCGGAGAACTAGACTTTTACTTCACAATACAAACTCGCTCGTACAAAGAAAGCCTAGGGACGAGAACCTAGGTACAGCCATCTAAGTACAATTGTTTAGTTTTTCTGGGGGGTAACGGTAGAGGCTCGGGAAAGCGACGGCAGCTCTGCCTTACTTCTTGGACGATCAGACGTAGCCTTGGCTCTGGTGAAGAAATGCTCTTGGACGTGTGGAGAGACTCCCTTGCACCTTCGGTTGCTAGATCTCTGGATGTCTCTGTAGTGCTCTCTCTCTTTTTTCGCTCCCCCTCCTCTTTTTTTACAAGGGAATGGCACCTTGCTATTTATAGGAGTATGGTGTGATCATTAGGGTTTACCAATGATTGCCTCCTTCAGAAGTCGGTGGTTAAGGATCAATTAATCTGGGCCATTAATTTTGATTGTAGCAAATCTAGGCAATTAATGTGGATTGCATCAAATCTCTGTGGGCAATTAATGTTGATTACCACAAATCTTTGTGATAAGCAGCCGTCAGTTCGGATCTCCTGCCACGTGTTCACTCCACTTGATTGTAATAAATCTGACATGGTCCGGATAATTATAATGATTGTACTGAATCTGAATGAATAAATCTTGATTGATTTGGTGCCGCGTGTCCTACTATCACCTTGTTACGAGTGGGGAAAACTGAACTTCTGCCACGTGTCCTAGCCGCGGGCTACAGAAAAAGAGTGTCTTGACAGAGCCGTATGAAGGTGACAGCCGCATGAGTATGGCCTATGAAATCTGAGCCGCATGAGAGTAGTTTCCCGCTGAGCCGCATAAACCTGGCCACGTGTTAAGGCTGCATAAGTGTGCCATCTCGGCATTTAAGCCGCATGGAGATGGTCCCTATTATCCGAGCCGTATGAGAATACTGGCCGCATAGGATGGCTTCTCAGGACGTGAGCCGCATGAAGACGGCCCCCATGATCCGAGCCGCATGAGGATACTGGCCGCATGGGGAGCTTTGGAATTTGGTGGATTGTGGTGGCTGTAGAAAAAGATTTTTTTTGTTTCCCTAGGCACACACCATCGTGTCAGAGTCTTTATTTCGACTTTATGTCAGGTCTGTCACTTTGTCGAGGCTGTCAGCCATCAGGGCATAAATACGGCAATTTGGTTCATGGCCAGTTGTAGAGGAGACTGTTGAAGGCCACGTGGCTCCTTTCTGAGCCGCATGGAGCTATCCGAGCCGCATGAGGCTCTAAAGGACTTTGAACCGCATGGACGTTTAATGGATTTTCCTGAGCCACATGGGGATCCTTCTGTTGGAGCCGCATAGGCTATTCTTTGTTCTTTTCCATGCTTCTACACAATGTACATAACATCTAGATCAAAAATCCTCAGAATCATCATCATCAGTGCAAACATTGCCACCATGGCCAGATGGTCTAGCTCTAGAAATGCCAGCTCCAGAAGGGTGTGGAGTAGCACTGTACCAATCATAAGCGTTATCTGGCTCAAAGAAGTGATGAACCGCCACATCCTTATAGCGGTAGCCTGATACAGCTGGATCTCGGGGAAGAGAACTGACAGAATGACCAGTCTAAGCAAAACATAGATCCGTAAAGAAATTTATAAGAGCCTGAAAATGTCTGGCATCTCAGAACTCGCGTTGCCTCGATGTGTCAGTAATAAATGCTCGCAAATCTGAAAGATGCTGTTGAATACCCTCATAAGACATAGGATAGTCCTGTGTAGGTGGACCAGGAGGAACAGCTGCACTGTGACGAGAAAGCTGAAGATACTTGGGCTCAGAGTCACGAGCACAAGTGGATAGATCAATCTTAAAATGCTAAAAGATGATTGGGAGGATCATCGCGTAAGCAAGGTTTCTGTTCCTTTCGCGACAACGACCCATCATCTGAATGATAGTCTTGGAGACAGAAAAAGGAATCCCCTTATGAATGTGGTAAAGAGCAGACATTTCAAGTGTAGTCACATCGTCCTTTGAAGTAGATTTGGGCAATATAGTGGAGTAGACGATGCCATGCAATTCATAGAAAAATAAGTTCAAATTAGCAGCTTTGAACTTACCAGAATGAACTCGATCAGGAGAGAAGAGTTCATTCTTGAAGCTGTTTAAGATCGTGCCTACGGGAAATTCAAATTTCGTGATATCGTCTAGCGGAGCACCTTCATTTGGAATATCAAAGATTTTTGCTAAGTCGACATCATTGAACTGAATATCGGTTCCGGCGGGACGACTTTTAACAGTGAAAGTGTCAAGAGTGAAATTCCAGTAAAATAAATGAAAAACATTAGTTACAATCAGATATGAATGAGTAACAAGATTATGCAATCCTAATGCTTCAAAGTATGTCCGATGGGACGGAAAGATAGTCCATTTAATCGGAGCACCAGGGCATATGTTGCGAATCGAGAAATCTGCATACCATAATAGTGATTGATCATGGGTTTGGAAGAAAAACCCATTAAACACCCCGTCGTCCGTTTGGACGGGTGAAAAGAGGGATTCATGGATTGGATCCGAAGGCAAGGCTTCTTCACTAGCCACCGTCTTCTTCCTCTTGAAGGGGTTGAAGTTCTTAGGCATTATTTGTATAAAAATATAGAAATTTACGAAATTGAAAATGAGAGAAGGAGGAGGTTATACCTTCTGAGATTTGAGTATATGGAAGGGAAAGAGATACTCCGCACGAATCCAAAATTTGGATTAAAATCTCCAAAAAAGTTGAGATCAATGGGTTGGAGAAAAACTAGGGTTTGGAGGTTCGGGCGCAGCTGTTGCTGTGTTTTGAGGGTTTTGGAGGAGATGAATATGAAGGGGCCACTTGATTCTGACTTAAAACACCCGACACCAACAGAACTCGGGCCGAATTCGGTTAGAGTTTGCCTGGGGTTCTGTTGAGGTATTTTTTAGCAGAATTAAATGCAATGCCATTTTATATTCATCAATCCTTTTCAATTATTTAATTCCAAGTATAGTTATTTTAAATTTCAATGAATATAATTAATATTATTTTACGAATTAAAATTTTTTACACATCGACTGCCTCAGATTAGCGGTAGGGGTACTGTTCTAGCTAACGGAGGTTCACCGGAGAACGCTTAAGTACCGTTTTGCTTTAGCCATAGCCGTGGTGACAGACAGACCCTTTGTTGGCTTGTATCAAAAACAGTTTTGCATATTGAAAAGTAATCAATAAAATAAAATAAATTAATATTATTAACATCTAAAATTCCTAATTCTCGACGTAAATAATTGAAACGATCTTTCGCTAATGGTTTTGTAAAGATATCTGTGTCAACATATACAAGGTCTATATCTCCATTTGTTTGATAATCTCTAAGAAAATGATGCCGAATCTCAATATGCTTAGTGCGAGAGTGACATATAGGATTCTTAGTCCACTACAAGAAAAAAGCTTTTCTTGACGGGTTTTTCCCGTCAAGAAAGGGGTATCTTGACGGTTGCGGATCCGTCAAGTAGGCCGGAGTCAAGAAAAGACCCCCCTTTTCTTGACGGTTGCTGGCATGGCTTTTCTTGACGGTTTTTGGCCATCATATGAAGTAGTTTTCTTGACGTTTTTAGCTGTCAAGATAGCAGTTTTTAGAAACCGTCAATATAGGCGACAACTTTTCTTTACTCCGGTCTAGATGAAGCCTATTAGCCGTCAAGAAAATTATTTATTTACGGTTAAAAACCATCAATGAAAGTCCCTTATGCAACAAAAATTTGTTTATTGTTTACCTTTTATATCTGTCAAGAGAAGCTAAATTTTGCATAGCCAAAATTTTATTTATATGAATTGAACAAAGATATAACATCAATAATCCAGAAGATATACATACATCAAATAACTATAAAACCCAATCTTTATATTAACAAACTGTAATGTTCATACATCACAAACTTCCAATACATTTACATACGTCCAACCACAAACATCCAGACATATCCAAACCAAAATATGTAGTTTTCTTACATCTTAAACATCCAAAATTGATATTTATGCTAGTGAAATTAAAATATGCATAACAAACCCAACCGAAGCACATCGATCCCTTCCGTATTCGCAGCACCTTCATTTTTCACTCCTGAGAATACAAGAGAAATATATTTATAAATATCTAGGCAAGAACAACATATAAAGAAAGTCCAAGCTAATACTCAAAGTATCATGAAATTGACATGCCAAATAGAAGCAACATATAGAGGAAGTGTCATGACCCGCACCTGCTTTTTCGGATACGAGACGCGTCCAAGCTAGCCTACGCCGCAGAGTCGACGGTAGAACGCTGTCACGGCCAAGATGCTCAAAATTATAAAATAACTTTATTGCTCATTCACATTTCTAAATTTATTACAACATTTATATTTGAAAGAAAATACAAAATTCTTACACATATTTGAAATGGCTACAACATCTATCTAAAGTCTAGGCTTTGGCCTGCAAGTACACACGTATCTCCCAATGCTAAGTGAAGCCACAGCTAACCTGAAAAATGTTGGTTTCCAGTCATGTAGCTCCCCTTCCCATTTTTTTAAAAAATATTTTAATATTATTTTATTATCGATATTATCAAGGATGTTATTATGCAATATTATTTTATTATTAACTGGCTACATTATTATTGTGGTCATGGAGAATAAATTATTATTATTAGTTATTAATTGTCTACTATTTATCAAAGAATGTATATATAGATATGTGTGTACTTATATATAAAAACGTATATAAATATATGAGTATTGTATATATAAATGTATATAGAAATTTCGGTGTATGTATAGGTACATAAATTATATATCTATATGTGTGTGAATAAATGAATATACCTGTATTTATCTGTGTATATATAATATTATATATGTGCGTATATATATAGATAAATATAAGGGTAAATATTGTGTGTAAATATATATATAGATAATATACATATAAGAGTATTATATATTAATAAGTAATAGAATATAAGAAATAGATTATAAAAGAAAAAGAAGGTGAAGCAATAGCTTCCCTATCCCGAACCTGAAGCTCCACGAGCTCAGGCCGAGAATCTCATTCAACCCAGCAGGTCCACGTGAGACCCCCCCAAACAGAGAGCAACTATAGCTCTGAACCTAAGCTAACCGAGAAGTATATATATCTTATATATAGGGAGAGAAGCAATCCCGAGCCAAGCAACACCCGGCCTAAAACTAATGCTTGAACTGAATTGAATTGGAATTCAATTCCAACACATTTCAATATACATTAGTTGCAAGTTGTGCAACAACATACATGCTTGCACTCATACGTCAGCAGCAACAGGCCCACAGACCCAAACCCCCAAGTCTTTCCAAAACCATGTGAGTTTTCCTTTCCACGCATACAACAGCAGTAGCCCACAAAAGCCACAGCCCGAGCAAACTAACCCGACCCCCCTCCAGTTCGAACAACCGAACTTATATAAGTTCATAGATGAGAGAGAGAGAGAGAGATCGTCGAGAAACTCAAACCCTAACAAACCCAGCGGCGCGCCACCACCCACCTCCACGCGCGTGCACCCAGCCACCGCGCGCGTGCGACAACGCCACCGTGAGCCGCCCAGGCAGGTCGGCCAGGCGCTGGGATCATCCGCGCACACACGCGCGTAAGGGCAGCAGTAGCGGTTGATGGAGCCGACTTCATGTCGACTTCCCCGCCACCACGCTTCGTCGTTTTCCGAGCCGTTTGCACCGGTATGTACTCTATATAACCGCCTTTGGATTCCTTTAATTAGATTTAATATTAGTACTTTAGGTTGTCCAAGAAATCGACTCAAAGTCGAGCAAATAACCCGTCCAAAACAGGACAGTAAACCGTCCCAAAGGCCCACCTTTCTAGGCGTTTTACGATCTGCACGATAAAATTTTTAGAAGACTACTTGAACACAAATTTAGACAACATATAGGGCTTCACAACCCTTCTTGTGGATTCGGAAATTATCGACCACGCGTCGAGAAATCGAATCCCGAACTTTGACGAAAATCTGTTTCCAAAAACTAGAAATCGCTCCACACGACGTGCGTCACGCCAATCGGGACGACGTAGTCGCGAACCAAAAGCATCGAAAGCTGCGCAACGGCTTCGTGGTCGTGTGGGCTTTGACGGAATTCAAATTGGTCGCGTGTGCACGACGAATTTGATACGTATCCGTCGAAATTTACCGTATCGTGTACGTTGAAAATTCTCCAATTACTTTGTGCACGCTCATCAGATCGAGACGAAACTTGTGCCAACAGAACCGTATCGTTTTCCTGGTCCTGTATGCCAAGTTTGGTCCGATTCTGAGACCGTTGATAAAATCACCGTTTTGCGGGCCCTACGGTCCCACACAACGGGCGATTTTGTGCACGGCCCGCCGGAATCTAACTTTGGACATACGGTTGGGTTCGTATCGGAAAACTAGATCTGTAGACATGTATTTTGACGACTTTAGAGACCGTTGACTCTGACACGCTTTTCGGTGCAAAGCGGGTCCAATGGCGGACATCGTTTTTGCCCGAAATTACCGTTTTGCCCCTGTGTCCAGAATTGGACTTAAGGACAGGCAATCCTAGCTAATTGGACTATTCTGAGATCATTGGTATTGTTTATTTCAGCATTCGGGGACTATTGTACGGGTTTTGACTATTGTGGCACATTGAGTAGTTCAGATTGTCGGTTTCACCAGCAAAGGACCACAGGCGAGTACAGTTTATTGTCTGCATTTCGATATTGATCTTTACTATATTTCATTGATTAGTCATTGGTTATGTGATTTTATACTCTATTATAAATTGTTGAGTCGGGAATGAGAAGTACCAAGGATGTGTGATCCGACCGTAGACCTCGTAGACATTGTTTATTTTCATGCAGTAGACCTCGTAGATATTGTTTATTTTCATGCAGTAGACCTCGTAGACATTGTTTATTTTCATGCAGTAGACTTCGTAGACATTGTTTATTTTCATGCAGTAGACCTCGTAGACATTGTTTATTTTCTGCAGTAGAACTCGTAGACATTGTTTATTTTCTGCAAGTAGACCTCGTAGACATTGTTTATTTTCTGCAAGTAGACCTCGTAAAGTAGACCTCGTAAAGTAGACCTTGTAAAGTAGATCTCGTAGACCGTGCGGTGTAGCACCCCAGACCGATCACATGTCAAAGGTACTTCTAACGGTGGAAAGTATATTGGTCTATTTTTACTATTGATTTTCTCACGGCATTACTGTTATTTTTAAAACTCATGATTGATGCCTAACCTTTGTCTTATAGTCATTTTCTTTATTTGAAATTGCATTCAGTGAATTGTGCTCGTTCCATTCCTGACTGGAAACCAATATTTTCAGGTTAGCCGTGGATTCACTTAGCTTGGGAAGTGACGGGGGATACTTGCAGACAAAAGCCTAGAGACTAGCTAGATAGTTGAGTTGTAGTCATTTCTTTATTTGTACAAGTTTATATTCTTCTACAAATGTAAAACTTGTAATCTTTGTAAGTTGAATTAATTATGTGAATGAGCATTGTTTGTGATTTTGATCTTCATGGCCGTGACAGCGTTCTACCGCCGACACTGCGGCGTAGGCTGGCTTGGACACGTCTCGTATCCGTTTAAAAAAAAAACGGGTACGGGTCGTGACAAGTCAGGAATGGAACAAGCACACAAACCGACGACAATACGAAAACACAATAGAATTCACAAGACATGAAAATAATATATGTGAGATAAAAACTAGAAAGTAACTAATGTCATGGCATGCAGTAAAAAAAATTAGGAAACAATAAAAGACAACTATCTATGTATTTTGAAATATCTTGTTCGATATGTGAACGGCTAAGGGTTAAATACGGCACCCTGCACGTGTCATGTGTAGCTGCTATCAGTCAAGATCAGACATTTTGGGATATTTCTGGATAGTTCACACGTCTACTAGGATATTTCCCCGCCCAGCTAGTACTCATGGAATTAAGTCGCGAGCATGGTAATCATGTAATGACAGTCAAGAAGTATAATAATTCTATGATACTAATATTCGTGTGACGAGCGTGTCAACAAGCATTAAGACATATGTATAACCATGAAATGAAAGACTACTATGAATCGAAAGAAATCAGAAAGTGTACTTGCCTGAGGTCCTTCGTTGGTAAAACCGATAATACTGTACTACTTAGTGAGCCATAACAGTCAAACTCGTACAACAATCTCCAGATGCTGAAATAGACATTACCAACATTTTCAAAATAGTCAAATTAGCTAGGATTGCCTATCCTTAAGTCCAATTCTGGACACAGAGGCAGAACGGTAATTTTAGACCAAAATGATATCCGCCGTTGGACCCATTTTGTACCAAAAAACATGCCAGAGTCAATGGTCTCTAAAGTCATCAAACTATATGTCTACTGTCATGCCCCAGAACCAGAATACTGGAGAGCGGGGGCAGACATAGCCAGCTACGTATATTGAAATAGAATACATCTCGACTATACGGTCACGGCTGTCTAGATATGAGGGTTTACTACAAGCCAACAGTCTCTTAAGGTCAAGCCTATTGTCTCAATCTCAAGCAAATAATATAATTATAAGATGTTTGACCACCAAATATACAATAAAAGGCGTCCCAAATATTACATATCAGCTGATCATGAAGCTAGTCGTACAAAATGTTAGGACTAGCAAGAGCTTAGTCATACATGATCAACCCTAGGATTTGTCAATCATGTTTACAGCCCGTAGGCAGACAGTAAGTAAAAGTGCATCGAGCTAACAGGTGCTCGTCGGCTAAACGTCTCAAAAGAATAGTTTTACAATAGAGTGAGCGAAACAAAATAGAAAACCCACTCGTAGCCCGGGTTCCTTCTAGTCGCCACCATTGGGCTGGAAGCTTGGTAGATCCTCGGGTGCTGCTCCGAAATCTGGCCACACAAAACCAGCTGGGTCAACCCCAGAAAGAGCAAGTGCCACAAGGGGGCCACGAAATAAGAACAAAAGCCAGCAATCAGCACAAGAAAATCTAATATTAAAATTAAAACTTACGAAAACATGGCAGGGTGATATACGACGAGATAACCATGGAACTATTCCGATAGCCAGGTTACAACCCGTAAACCAAACAAGGACCGGGGTTGTAACCCTTCATCTGAACAGAACTTGGTTTCCTACCATTTATCGACAAGATAATAATGTAAGTAATCAAGACAGGAAGCAATCTTGCATGGGATCAAGACATGACTAGACTGGTTATACCTCATTCAATCAATCACGGCCAAGCAGATCCTACGGCTTACTACTTTAACTAACTAGGGTTATCACAGGCCTAATTACTAACAAGATGCAGTGAGATTGTTCCACAGCCACAAGCCCTGCAGACCATCCAGGCTACCTAGGACGAAAGATTAGAGTTGAATTCAGGTAGGTACATCGTCCAGGAGACACATGTACCCTTAGGTGACTTAGAGGGTGCAACACTCGACGGTGCGCTGGAAATGTGCCCTACTCGACGGCAGGCTACAGATCCCAAGAGCGCCCAGGTAACGGGATTGCCTGTAGCTGTGTCATCTCTTCATGACTACTGTGTTATTCTAGTTATTAACCTTAATCCATTTTAGTAGGTACTCCTGACCGTGGTACTCAGAAGTTCCATCCTAGACATGATGCAAGACTGGACAAGTGGATTAACAAGCAAGCAAGAAAGAACCACCCACGGTGTCAAGACAGGTCAAGTTAAGTTATCAAGTCATGTCAAGTCAGGAGTGCGCCGCCATGGGCCACTATCAAGTCATGTTGGTCATGTCCGGAGTGCACCACTATGGGTCACTGTCGTGTTATGCTAGTTCCTTGTCATACCAAGCCATGTACAATAGTCATTCCAACATATTAAGTAAAATCAAGTTCATGACAAAAGGCGTAAGGATATAAAATGGGCATGAAATATCTAATAAAATATCAAAATACGGGTCAGGGGATGCGTACGCACAAAAGCACGCACGCAGGAGGAATGCATACGCATTATAACACGCACGCAGGGAGGCAGCGTATGTGAAAGTCACGCACGCTCAAGGGAGGCAGCGTAGGTAAAAAGTCACGCATGCTCAAGGGGCAGCGTAGGTGAAAAGTCATGCACGCTACAGGGGCAGCGTGGGTGAAAAGTCACGCACACTCAGGGGCAGCGTACATGAAAAGTCACGCGCACTTAGGGGGGCAGCGTAGGTGAAAAGTCACGCACGCTACAGGGAGCCGTGTGTGAAAGTCACGCACGCTACAGGGAGCAGTGTGTAAAAGTCACGCACGCTCAAGGGAGCAGTGTGTAAAAGTCACGCACGCTCAAGGGAGCAGTGTGTGAAAGTCACGCACGCTCAAGGAAGCAGTGTGTGAAAGTCACGCACGCTACAGGGAGCAATGTGTGAAAGTCACGCACGCTCAAGGGAACAGTGTGTAAAAGTCACGCACGCTCAAGGAGACACCCTTCCAACAGGAAGCATACTCAAGCCTGCGTACGCAGTGCTAAAGAGCGCGCGTAGCTCAGTGTGCGTAGCTAAACAGCTCTGCACACTGCTCACAGTCTTCTCCAAACAGCAAGAACACATGGCTGAAACCAAAACTTCAAAAGTTCATAACTTGGCCATCCGAACTCCAAATTCGGATTTCCAAGGCTCCAACTGGAGTGAAACTGAAAGCTCTTCCATATGGAAACATCAGAACTCAAAGAAAACCAACCAAAAAGGATCAAAACATGCAAAATCCGAAAATAGCAATAACTTAGATCTACATCAACAGAGACTCCAAATCATAAAAACCCAAGAACTAATGTTGATCTCCATGTCCTAAACTAGCAAATGGACAAAGAAAAGAGGGTCCTCATGTAGTGGCAAGATGCACTTGCCTAGGGTTAGGAGAGTTGTAGAGGAAGGAGAAGAAGAAGAAGAAGAAGGAAATAAATGGTGGTTATGAGGAGAGAGAGTGGTAGGTGGGGATATAAAGAGGGGGAGTTGTGGTGGGGATGAGGGATAGCATAGGGCTAGGGTGATCCAATGCACAAAAACCGAACCAAACCGAACCATCCCCAATAAAACCGAGCCAAGCCAAAACCCAAAATACGAGAAATACCGAAATTCCACAAGTCGAGAAAAAATAAAAATACATGCAAAAATCCAGATATGATTAAAATATGAAATACGGGAAAATACGGGAAATACTGGAAATGAGGGTGACAACTCTACCCACCTTAAAAGAATTCCGTCCTCGAAATTTAATCAAGGAGCTAGAGATTGTCACGACAAGCTATACTAAGCACAGGTAAGCTACACTAAGCAGTTCAATCATACAATCATACAATGCAAGCAAGGAAGGGAAAACGTAAGGTATAAGAAAGACATTATACCTCACGAGTCAAACAGGTAGGGATATCGCGATCGGATGTCGTCCTCACGCTCCCACGTCGACTCACCTAGAGAGTGATGATCCCAAGCAACACGGACTAATTTAATAGTCTTGTTCTTGAGTATCTTCTCCCTTCGGTCCAATATAGACACGGGCCTCTCCTCATACGAAAGGTTGGTACCAACAACCAATTCCGAATGGTCTAGGATGTGGCTCGGGTCCGGAATATACCGTCGTAATTGGGACACATAGAATACATCATGTACCTCACTTAGCGACGGCGGAAGAGCGAGACGATAGGATACATCTCCTACTCGCTCCAGAATATCGAACGGCCCTATATACCTCGGACTAAGCTTTCCTCGCACGTCGAAGCGAATAATGCCGCGGTTAGGCAAGATCCTAAGGAATACATGGTCGCCGACAGCAAATTCTAAGGGAAGCCGATGAGCATCGGCCCAGTGGCGCTGGCGGTCCTGGGCAACTCGGAGGTGATCTCTGACCTTCCTGACCACTTCAACCGTTTGGGAAATCAACTCGGGTCCGAGCATCTGCCTCTCTCCGACATCGTCCCATGCTAGCGGGGATCTGCACTTCCTGCCATAGAGAGCCTCGAAGGGTGCCATCTGGATACTGGCCTGATAACTGTTATTGTACGAGAATTCCACCAGGTGCAGATGATTCTCCCATGAACCACCGAAGTCAAGGGTACAGGATCTCAACATATCTTCAAGAGTCTGGATTGTGCGCTCTGACTGACCATCCGTCTGCGGGTGATAAGCTCAGCTGAACTGAAGGCGAGTTCCCAAACTCTTCTGCAAGCTGCGCCAAAAGTGTGAGGTGAATCTTGAATCCCTGTCCGAGGTGATGCCGACTGGCACACCGTGAAGCCTGACGATCTGCCTGAGGTACATCTCTGCTAGCTGCGCCGTCGACTGTCCAACTCTGAATGGGAGAAAGTGTGCCATCTTGGTAAGCCTGTCCACAATTACCCAAATAGCATCTCTGCCGGCCAAAGATCTGGGCAATCCGGTCACGAAATCTATGGTTATATGCTCCCATTTCCATTCTGGGATCAGTAAGGGTTGAAGAAGTCCAGCGGGCCTCTGATGTTCAGCTTTAACCTGTTGGCAAACCAAACACCGAGAGACAAACCGGGCTATCTCCCTCTTCACGCCATTCTACCAGAAATGCTGACGAATATCACGGTACATCTTCGTACCACCCGGATGAATAGAATATTGCGAACTGTGAGCTTCTGCCATGACTTCCTATCTGATATCTCCATTAGGTACACAAAGACGAGTGACGTGCCGAAGGGTACCGTCTTCATGGATACATAACTCTGGCCTTCTTCCTGCTTCACACTCTGCTCTGAGTCGTTGAAGCTTGGAATCTGCTGACTGCGTAATCCGGATCCTCTCAACTATGCTGGACTGAACCTGTAGACTGGCCATCAATGCCACGCTGGTTGGAAGAACCACCTCAATTTCCATCTTCTGAAGATCCGCCAATAATTCTGGTTGCGCCGTCAGGAAATAAACTCCGGCTCTCCTGCTCAATGCATCTGCTACAACGTTGGCCTTCCCGGGATGATACTGCAAATCCACATCATAATCTACTAGTAGCTCGAGCCATCTTCTCTGTCGCATATTAAGGTCCTTCTGGGTGAAAACATACTTCAGGCTCTTATGATCAGTAAAGATCTCCACTCTATCTCCGTACAAGTAGTGTCTCCACAACTTCAAAGCAAACACTACCGTCGCTAATTCCAAGTCGTGGGTCGAATAATTCTTCTCATGATCACGAAGTTGACGTGACGCATAAGATATTACCTTCCCATGCTGCATCAAGATACACCCCAATCCTCTGCCTGAAGCGTCGCAATAAACTGTGAATCCTCCTGTCCCATCTGGAAGGGTGAGAATGGGAGCCATTATCAAACCTCGCTTCAACTTCTTAAATGATTCCTGACACTCTGCTGTCCAAACAAATGGCACATCTTTGTGGGTCAACTGGGTCATCGGCGCTGAAATCCTTGCGAAATTTGAAACGAACCGTTGGTAGTAGCCGGCCAATCCAAGGAAGCTACGAACCTCTGCCACTGAGCTGGGTACCATCCATGACTCGATAGCCACAATCTTCTGGGGATCCACTTCCACTCCTCCTCGGGTAATGATGTGACCTAAGTACGAAATACGATCGAGCCAGAACTCGTATTTACTGAACTTGGCGTACAACTGATGCTCCCTAAGCGTCTGAAGGACGACTCTGAGATGCTGCTCATGCTCTGCTTCACTCTTGCTGTAGACCAGGATGTCATCTAGGAACACGATCACAAATTGGTCCAAGTAAGGCATGAAAATGCGATTCATGAGGTCCATGAATACGGCCGACGCATTGGTCACTCCAAAGGGCATAAAAAGGAACTCCCAATGTCCATACCTCGATCTGAATGCTGTCTTCGGGATGTCTTGCTCTCTGACTCTGATCTGGTGGTATCCTGACCGCAAGTCGATCTTCGAAAACACTGAAGCCCCTCTAAGTTGATCAAACAAGTCATCTATCCTCGGAAGAGGGTATCTGTTCTTGATTGTCACTGAATTCAAGGTACGATAATCAATACATAGCCTGGACGTACCATCCTTCTTTTTTACAAGAAGCATCGGGGCTCCCCAAGGCGATCCACTAGCACGGATGAATCCCTTGGCCCTCAGTTCTTCAATCATCTTGTATAAAATCTCCAACTCTGAAGGCGCCATCCTGTAGACACGCTCTGACACTGGTGTTGTCCCGGGAATCAAGTCTATAGTGAACTCAATCTCCCGCTCTGGCAGCATCCCTGGAAGCTCCTCTGGAAAGACATCTGGAAACTCTTCAACTATCCGGGGCAACTGTACTGCTGCTACTTGCCATCCGCAATACTGGGGAAGACGGCTCCACTGTACCTCTGGAAAACGAAAACCCTGGCTCGCCGGGGATACTAAAGACAACCCTGCCAATATGGCAGTCTATCCTAGCATACTGGTTCCTCAACCAATCCATGCCTAGGACTACATCATAGTCTACCATAGGAAACTCTATGAATCTAGCGGGGAACTCCCTACCGCTAACTACGATCCGACACGAGGAAAACACTCGATCTACTCCCACAAGACCATTACCAGTAAGTATATTGAGCCTCACTGATAATGACTCAGGCTCCAATCCTATCCGTGTCGCAAATCGTACAGACATGAATGAATGCGATGCACCAGAATCAAACAATACCGAAGCTGGAAAGGAGTTGACGAGAATAGTACCTGCCACTACCTCACCTGGTGCAACTTCTTCTTCCATAGCCATTATCATGGCCTGACCTTGTCCTCTGGCTGCTGGTCCCCTCTGTTGGAAATCTCTCTGCCTATTCTGGGTCTGAGCTTGGGCTTGTGCATACTGCTGGGGGTGCTGTTGCTGGAATGCCTGAGACTGAGGCGGCAAGGGCCTCAAAGACTGATACTGCTGCTGCTGAACTGGTGCTGGGGCCGGTCCTCTCACCGAAGAGCTAGAAGGGTTGGATGCAGATGAACCACCCCTATTCGGGCAAGCCCCTATCCTATGATCTGCTGCTCCACACGCCAGACATAATCCCTGCGCCCTGCGACAATCTGCCACCACATGTCCTGGCTTCCCACAATGAGAACATCCCATCGCGGAAGTCTGCTTCTGCTGCTGCGGGTACGTCGGGGTCGAATGCTGAACCGACGTTACTGAGGTCGCCCGCCTCGAAGTTCCAATAGTCAATCCCCTAGCTGCCGGGGCTGGAGCTGATGACTGGTGCATCTGGCTGTGGGACCGTTTCCTACCTTCGGTCCTATCCACGATCCTCTGGGAGGTGTACTCATGCCTCCTAGCTGCTCTCAAGACCGCATCGAACGTCTGGTGCTCGAACTGCTCAACCGCCAACAAGATCTCCAAATGCAGTCCCTGCTGGAACTGCTGGGCCCTATCAAACTCGGTCGCCACCAAGGTGAGGGCAAACCTACTGAGCCTAGAAAACTCCGATGCATAACTGTCGACTGATCTGCCTTCTTGCTTCAAGTTGGTAAATCTGGTCTGCAGGTCGTACCGAGCCACAGCATCAAAGTACTTCGTCTGGAATCTCTCTCTAAACACTGCCCAAGCAATGGGTGCCACTAATCCCATGGCCTGCGCCGCCCACCAACTGCGAGCTAGGTCCAACAACTATAGGCGTACCACCGCCACCTTCTCATTCTCGGGTGTCCTAGCTGCTTCCAGAATTACCTCGGTATCCTGAAGCCATGCATCCGCGGCAATCGCATCCTCGCTGCCGTCGAAGAAAGGAGGGTTCAATCGCTTGAAGCTGTTGGCCGCCTGGTTCCCTGGATGTCCGCCTCGGGTTAAAGCATCTTGAACTGTCTGGTACAGGGCGTCGCTTCGACGATCCTGGAAAGCTATCAAGGTTCTGATGAGGCCTACTAAGGTACCATCATCTGGTTCTGCGGGCTGGACGGGCCGAACTGGTGTCTCTCCTCCAGTAGGTATCACTCTGGAGGCTACCTCGGAATGCTGGGCTTGATCTCCGGGTTGCTGCTGGTCCACGGGAGGTGCTCCACCTCGCTGATCGGCAGGGTCAGGTATAGTACCGCTGAGGAAGACGACACAGGAAAACAATAAGGAAGGACCAGGACAGATCAACGATATAAGCATGTAATCAGGGCAAAAATTTCAGGGATTTGAAAATACGGGCGGAGATCAAGGGCGAATACTGATTGAGACATCTATTCGGTAAACCCTCACATTTCTTGATTGACAAGACCTGCATGGGCCACCACTTAAACTATGTCACGCCCCAGAACCAGAACACTGGAGAGCGGGGGCAGACATAGCCAGCTACGTATATTGAAATAGAATACATCTCAACTATACGGTCACGGCTGTCTAGATATGAGGGTTTACTACAAGCCAACAGTCTCTTAAGGTCAAGCCTATTGTCTCAATCTCAAGCAAATAATATAATTACAAGATGTTTGACCACCAAATATACAATAAAAGGCGTCCCAAATATTACATATCAGCTGATCATGAAGCTAGTCGTACAAAATGTTAGGACTAGCAAGAGTTTAGTCATACATGATCAACCATAGGATTTGTCAATCATGTTTACAGCCCGTAGGCAGACAGTAAGTAAAAGTGCATCGAGCTAACAGGTGCTCGTCGGCTAAACGCCTCAAAAGAATAGTTTTACAATAGAGTGAGCGAAACAAAATAGAAAACCCACTCGTAGCCCGGGTTCCTTCTAGTCGCCACCATTGGGCTGGAAGCTTGGTGGATCCTCGGGTGCTGCTCCGAAATCTGGCCACACAAAACCAGCTGGGTCAACCCCAGAAAGAGCAAGTGCCACAAGGGGGCCACGAAATAAGAACAAAAGCCAGCAATCAGCACAAGAAAATCTAATATTAAAATTAAAACTTACGAAAACATGGCAGGGTGATATACGACGAGATAACCATGGAACTATTCCGATAGCCAGGTTACAACCCGTAAACCAAACAAGGACCGGGGTTGTAACCCTTTATCTGAACAGAACTTGGTTTCCCACCATTTATCGACAAGATAATAATGTAAGTAATCAAGACAGGAAGCAATCTTGCATGGGATCAAGACATGACTAGACTGGTTATACCTCATTCAATCAATCACGGCCAAGCAGATCCTACGGCTTACTACTTTAACTAACTAGGGTTATCACAGGCCTAATTACTAACAAGATGCAGTGAGATTGTTCCACAGCCACAAGCCCTGCAGACCATCCAGGCTACCCAGGACGAAAGATTAGAGTTGAATTCAGGTGGGTACATCGTCCAGGAGATACATGTACCCTTAGGTGACTTAGAGGGTGCAACACTCGACGGTGCGCTGGAAATGTGCCCTACTCGACGGCAGGCTACAGATCCCAAGAGCGCCCAGGTAACGGGATTGCCTGTAGCTGTGTCATCTCTTCATGACTACTGTGTTATTCTAGTTATTAACCTTAATCCATTTTAGTAGGTACTCCTGACCGTGGTACTCAGAAGTTCCATCCTAGACATGATGCAAGACTGGACAAGTGGATTAACAAGCAAGCAAGAAAGAACCACCCACGGTGTCAAGACAGGTCAAGTTAAGTTATCAAGTCATGTCAAGTCAGGAGTGCGCCGCCACGGGCCACTATCAAGTCATGTTGGTCATGTCGGGAGTGCACCACTACGGGTCACTATCGTGTTATGCTAGTTCCTTGTCATACCAAGCCATGTACAATAGTCATTCCAACATATTAAGTAAAATCAAGTTCATGACAAAAGGCGTAAGGATATAAAATGGGCATGAAATATCTAATAAAATATCAAAATACGGGTCAGGGGATGCGTACACACAAAAGCACGCACGTAGGGGGAATGCATACGCATTATAACACGCACGCAGGGAGGCAGCGTATGTGAAAGTCACGCACGCTCAAGGGAGGCAGCGTAGGTGAAAAGTCACGCACGCTCAAGGGACAGCGTAGGTGAAAAGTCACACACGCTACAGGGGCAGCATGGGTGAAAAGTCACGCACGCTCAGGGGCAGCATACATGAAAAGTCACGCACGCTCAGGGGGGAGGCAGCGTAGGTGAAAAGTCACGCACGCTACAGGGAGCAGTGTGTGAAAGTCACGCACGCTACAGGGAGCAGTGTGTAAAAGTCACGCACGCTCAAGGGAGCAGTGTGTAAAAGTCACGCATGCTCAAGGAAGCAGTGTGTGAAAGTCACGCACGCTACATGGAGCAATGTGTGAAAGTCACGCACGCTCAAGGGAGCAGTGTGTAAAAGTCACGCACGCTCAAGGGAGCAGTGTGTGAAAGTCTCGCACGCTCAAGGAGACACCCTTCCAACAGGAAGCGTACTCAAGCCTGCGTACGCAGCACTAAAGAGCGCGCGTAGCTCAGTGTGCGTAGCTAAACAACTCTGCACACTGCTCACTGTCTTCTCCAAACAGCAAGAACACATGGCTGAAACCAAAACTTCAAAAGTTCATAACTTGGCCATCCGAACTCTAAATTTGGATTTCCAAGGCTCCAACTGGAGTGAAACTGAAAGCTCTTCCATATGGAAACATCAGAACTCAAAGAAAACCAACCAAAAAGGATCAAAATATGCAAAATCCGAAAATAGTAATAACTTAGATCTACATCAACAGAGACTCCAAATCATAAAAACCCAAGAACTAATGTTGATCTCCATGTCCTAAACTAGCAAATGGACAAAGAAAAGAGGGTCCTCATGTAGTGGCAAGATGCACTTGCCTAGGGTTAGAAGAGTTGTGGAGGAAGGAGAAGAAGAAGAAGAAGGAAATAAATGGTGGTTATGAGGAGAGAGAGTGGTAGGTGGGGATATAAAGAGGGGGAGTTGTGGTGGGGATGAGGGGTAGCATAGGGCTAGGGTGATCCAATGCACAAAAACCGAACCAAACCGAACCATCCCCAATAAAACCGAGCCAAGCCAAAACCCAAAATACGAGAAATACCGAAATTCCACAAGTCGAGAAAAATAAAAATACATGCAAAAATCCAGATACAATTAAAATACGAAATACAGAAAAATACGGGAAATACTGGAAATGAAGGTGACATCTACAGATTCATTTTGATTATCCGAACCCAACCGTATGACCAAAGTTGGATTCCGGCAGGCCGTGCACAAAATTGCCCATTGAATCAGATCGTAGGGCCCGCAAAACGGCGATCCGATCAACTGTCTCAGAATCGGACCAAATTGGCATACAAGACCAAAAAAACGATATGGTCCTGTTGGTGCAAGTTTCGTCTCGATCTGACGAACGTGCACAAAGTAATTAGAAAATTTGCACAGAGGTCGATACGGTGAATTTTGACGGATACGCATCAAATTCGTCGCGCACACGCAACCAATTTGAATTTCGCCAAAGCGCACACGTCCGCGAAGTCGATACGCACCTTTCGATGCTTTCGGTTCTCGACCACGTCGCCCGGATTGGCGGGACGCACGTCGTATCGAAGGTTTTCATGTTTTCGAAAAACAGTTTTTTTGTCAATTTGGGGAAAGCGATTTCTCGATGTTCGGTCAACAAAACCGGATTCCATAAACTGGGTTTCAATTTCTATAGGTTGTCTAGAACTGTTATTAGTCGGTTTTCAAAAACTACTAATGGTTTGATCAAAATCATTCTTCCAAAAAGGGTTTGGGACAGTTTTATACACCCTATTTTTAATAGATTTTTATCGAACTTGGGTTCAATTTTTCGGACAATATAGATTACCTAAAATTAAACTAATTGATAGAAGGTGAAGGAGGTAATGTCATGAACATACCAGAGTTTGTAGCTCGAACTATGATCGAGAAACGTGGAGGAAAACAGGGCACGAAGTGGCCTTGCCGCTAGTGTTACTGCTGCTGTCGCTGTCGGTGTTGCCGTTGCATCCGTGCGCTCCGGCGCAGTGGCACCTTGGGCTGGGAAGGTCGCCAGGGTGGCTTCCATGGGTCGGGGGTCGTTGGCTAGGATCGGGGTTAGGGTTTTGTTCTCGAATTCAACTCTTTATATATTTACTTACTGTATATATATATCGGGTTACTGTGTTCGGCTGAGGGGTTTTGCCGAGAGTTGGGCTTGGGCCTGGTCGGGCTTGGACTTTGGCATTACTAATTCTTTTTCTTTTTCTATTGATTATTTCTTTTGTTCTTTTTTTCATAACTTATATATATATATTTTTTTTCATAACTTTTATATATATATATATATATATATATATATATATATATATATATATATATATATATATATTTATATATATAATATATATATATATATTATATATATATATATTTATATATATATATATATATATATATTTTATATATATATATATATATATATAAAAAAAAAAAAAAAAAAAAAAAAATATATATATATATATATATATATATATATATATATATATATATATATATATATACATATATATATATATATATATATATATATATATATATATATATATATATATATATATAATATATATATATGTCCCGAGGTCGTGGCCCGTTGGGAACGACGAGGCACCCCGTGTGGATGGCACGGGTTCGAGCCTCGTTGGGAGCGCGCTCCCAAGCTCCGGTAAGAAGTGGACACCCCAAAAAATATATATATATATAATATATATATATATATATATATATATATATATATATATATATATATATATATATATATAGTGCGACCGAGAGTCAATCTGCTAATATGTAAGCTTTCCGCCACTTCATTGCCGGACCAAGCACGGATCTTATCCCAGTCCTAGTCATTGCTAGTGGGGTTCCACAAGTCTCTGATCCTGCTGTGTCTCGGGGTCTCCGTGATGTTCGGTATCAAGTTGTCCCCGACCCATCGCTCCAGGAATGGATCAGATTCACCATCCCCCAGTTGAAGTCTCATCACTGGCTTGGCGAAGTCTCGCCCGTTAAGGATCCGACTCCACGCAGCCGAGGATCTGCTGTTGTGGATGGCCACAGATGGGTGAATGTGCTTGAACTACCTGGCCTTCATAAATCTGGTCCATAAGTTGTTGCTCGTGCGGAGCTTCCACCATAAGTTCATAGAGAAAGCTTTGACGATATTGGAGAGTTTGGTGAAACCAATGCCCCCTCAGCTGAAGGACGAGCCATTGAGTCCCAACTATCCCAGTGATGCTTGTCTTGGCCGTTGCAATGACCTAGAAGAAATCACAGAAGATCTGTTCGATCGTGGAGAGTACCTTCTTTGGCGGGGAGCACGCGATAAGGGTATGGATGGGGATGGAAGTGAGCACATGTTGGATGAGGATCATCTTGTCGCCCGGGGATAAGGTGGCGTTGTGCTACCCTTCTAGATTCTTCCTGATTCTAGAAATCAAATCCTCAAAGATGCCATTGTTGGATTTCCCGTATACCAGGGGACATCCCAGATAGTGGAAAGGAGGTTGAGCCACAGTGAAGGATGTCAAGTTGGATAGATTAACCGCTTGCTCTCTTTTCATGTTATGGTGGGCGTAGATAATACTCTTGGAGGGATTGATTTTTTGGCCGGAGCACCTCGAGTACCTCTGCAGTGTATTGTGGACCACTTCCACCGCTCCAACGTGTAAAACCCAAATTTTTGGATTTTTGAATTATTAGTGAATTATTGGATTTTGTTGCAGCATAGTTAGATTATTGGTAGTATTATTATATTTATTATTATTATTATTATTATTACCATCAGTCAGATTAGAAAACCATATTTTAAAAATACATCGATTGGATTTTTGATTGATCGACCCGTCCCGATCCCGTGTCTGGGGTCCGACTCCGAGCCCGAACTTGACTTCGGTTTCCGTCCAGAATTCATCCCTATTTTTTCTTAATAATTTTTTAGTGTTATATACATATATATATGGAAACAAAAGAAAAAAAACCAACTCTTCACTCACCCGTACCCCTCCTTTCCCTCTACCCACGTTCTTACAACACTTCCCCTAAAAATCTCTCCACCACTTCACCCTTTCCCTCCAACTCTACAAGCACACACCACCATCACTATTACTTCTCTAATCAAAAGCATCATCCCTATCATTTCTTTTCAAACCCTCCATCCAAATCCACAGCACTCCATCCATATGGCGCTCGACCTTCGGGTCTCCTCTCCATCCGCCTTCTCGCAAGCCTCCGCGATCGACCATCAGCCACCGCGACCGCACCTCGCCGGCGGTGACCCACGCGGACCCCATCTGTGGTCGCCTTAGCCGCGACCGCCCCTGCCGCCTGGCCAGCGCGCCGTCCCGCGCGCGATGCTGTGCTGCCGCATCCCGCGCGGCTATTCCCCGCCCGCGTGAGAGCCCCGACCCCGCTCGGCGCTGCTCGCCGGCCGCCTTTCCAGCACGCCAGACCCCGTTCGGTGCTGCCCTGCCGGCCGCCCCCGTCTGCCGTGTGCCCGCTGTCCCTCGTCTTATCCCGAGCCCCGACTGCCTTGTTGTCGTCTGCCCAGGCCGACCGGCCACCTCGACCCGAGGCCGGTGTCCCGTGCGCCGCCCGAGCCGCTGTGCCCAAGCCCGTCCGCGACCGGATCAGTCCGACCCGCTGTCCCCGGGCACTGTCAACTGTTCGGACACTGTCCAACGCGTTCCTTGTGCCCCGATCCGCTGTCTGCAGCATCTCGTGGGTCCAGATCCGCTGTTCCCGTGGCCGATCTTTACTGTTCACATATTTTAGAGTTTTCCCAAGTCTGCGGAATTTATTTTTTTTCTAATTTACATCTGAGAGCTCTAGCCAAGCACCCGAGGTATATTTTCGTGTCCCTGTGTCCCTCCCCGTAACTAGTCTGTGATGACGCGGTCCCGATCCCGTTTCGGGATTCAGTATTTTGAAATATTGTTGCTTTTGGGTGATACGTAGATTATCGGTTACGTCACGACGTATTTTCTATTTTTGGATATATTGTGCTGTAGTTGGCTTTTGGGTTGGATATTCATTTTTGGGTTGGTAATTAGTGATCCCTGATTTGGAATATTTATTTGTGTTACGGATTGGCATCCTCACAGGATTAGGTTGTCCCAATTACAGAGGAGATGCTGCCCAAATTTTCAGAAAATATTTTAAAAAGGGATTTTCTTATAAAAAATTAGCAATTTGAATAAAATATATTTTCTAAAGAAAATCGGTCTTTGCAAAATGATTTATAGATTGGATTTTGTTGGTTTTTGGATTTTATGAATTTTGTCTCACCAGTTAGGCGACGACCATATCGGTCGAATGAGCCTCGGCAAAACGCAAACGATACAGGGTCACCTGTACGTTGAGACGTAAGCCGCAACATGAGATTGCACGACCAAGTCTGAGAATTTTTAAATTTTAGTTTAATTATAATTTATTTTATTTTAGAACTGGTACTGCTTTTAGTATTTATGGTGTAGGGCCTCGGCCTACTGTTTGGACCGTTCGCGGCACTCAGAGCTCGCCTTAGGATTAATTAATTTATGTAAAAATTTTGTAAGGGCATAAGTCCAGTGTTTCCTTTATTTCTCTGTGACCATGTATTGTGTAGCGTAGCTTTCCTTATTTTTTTGGAATATTAATTCGCCGTTAAACGCATAGAATATAAAATGGATATATATATTTTATAAAGAAAATTAATAAGTTTTCTCACAATAAATAATCTAGTAATTTAGCAATTCACATTTTTCATCATTTAAAGAAAAGTCTAGTTTTATATATATTATAAAATACAAAGTTTTGACAAGTTAACCTATAAATTGCTATTTTTCCCAATTAACTGAATTAACCGGTTTAACCAAGTAAACGATAACCAACGTAGCTTGCGACGCTAGGCGTGTTTCGGTAGTTAATTAAATAAACTTAAAATCTGACTAGTGTCTGCTTCTAGAGATTGTAACTAGCACACCTAGAATGGTTTCATTATGGTTCTAAGTCAAGGTTCTCAACTGTAGGGCTTTGAAGACGTACTTGACTTCCTCCTCGGTACTGACATCCTATTCCAATCATTAAACAGAGGCAAGTTACGGTTATGTTTTCTTATATTTTATTTAGTAATTGTCAAGTTGCATGTTTAAACCACATTGCTACACGGAACCCTCTCCTAGGGTTCAAATATTGATTGATATTGATTGTGGGGATATTAGAGGAATAATGTAACGTTTATGACCAATACCCCTCATATTGTATATTGTTATTATGCGAGCTTACCCCTCTTACACATGGGGATAAGACGTATCGCGTCGCTAGGATGCTATTGTACAACCCAAGCCGGTCATAGACGTTACATATTCAAATCATATTGTTTCAAGTATTGAATTGTTAAATTGCTGAAAAATATTGTTTCAACTGTTTAGCTTGCACTTTTTCGTTATTATTTGAAATGTGAGATACATATTCGTACTTGCTCCCTCCTGACTGGAGACCAACATTTTAGGTGACATTGAGGATGCTGAGCTATTATATAATAGCTACTATGACCCGGTATTGTATCATATGGTGTTGCCAGAGTCCCCCTTGGAGGACGCAGAACCAGAGGCTGATGAGCCAACTGTCTAGCTAGTTGTTTTTCCAGTTATCTAGTTTTATTGTATTGGAGTTTGTTAATTTGAATTCAGTACTTTATTTTAGTTCTTTCATTTCCAGTTGTACTTTTCAATTGTTGAATAAAAAGTTTTAAAATTTTCGTATATTCGAGTTGTGATAAATGTATAAATATTGTTGTGAATACCTGCATATAGAACAGCTTACTGCCGCCATCTCACAACGGTGCAGGCTGGGCATGATCCGGTTTGACCCAATAATTTGGGATCGGATTGTGACATGTTTTTAGTGGTGGCCCATGCAGGTCGATCAACAACTTAAGTGAATATATCTAAAAACAATTAGAATACTAGAATATTAATTTATCACAACATAGGACCGAATTATTTATATATAAGTAACTATTTTTTCTTGCTTATAGAATGGTAGGTTACCTTGTTTATGCTTGCCCCTAAACTTGCCAGGCTATGAAGACAACCTGACCTATGCCTATCAGCCGGTACTAGCAAGATCTTATTTTCTATGCATGACGGAAGAAAACATGACAAAAGAATCGTAGTAGTAGATTGAGCAGCGGGAGGCTGCTCGAACCAGACCAGGACCAGAAGAGCTAATGATACCTAGAATTATTGATTAGCACTAGATGATACCCTACCAAAGCATAACATATTACCCTTGATTATATTTTTTCTGGCCAATATCTTTCCCAAGTCATGTCTCCCCTATGATACAATTTCTAAATTGTAATCTTAATGAGAATATATGTAAGGCAGTATTTCTCAAGGATACATTAGGTGATTAAGAATTGGAAGAATAGAATTTTGGAATACCTAGATATTAGTTGGTACTGATAACAATTGGAAGTGATATAATATACATGGTGAACAGAGAGTCTACTATATTCACCATGTTACAATATAGGGCCAAAATTATTTATTTTAAAATATTTTGGCTTGCTTATAGTTTTATAGGTTACCTTGCTTACGTTTGTACCTAAACCTTATCTATATTAGGCCGATCGTATGATGGTATGTTTTACTGCCTATTTTATTTTCTAGATTTTTGGTATATTTTAGTGTCCCATGGCTTTCGGGATTATTTTTTTTCCATATCTTTATCAGATTCTAGCATACTTTAGGATCCATACTCTTTCGCCATTTTTTTGGACTAAGATTATATTTTTTTTTCAATCTCCTTCTTTAGCAAACCTATTTCCAAGTTCTCCATTTGTTGATCAAATCTTACTCCTCTATCTTTATTTGGAATCTAGATCCAATCACTATTTAGAGTTTCAAATTCTTCTATAGCAAACCTAATAAACTCTTATATACCCAAAGTATTTCTACGACTAGTGTATCCAACCATTTCTCTTGACCTTATTTCCAATTGACTTTCTCATAACCGATTTTGAACCAAATTCTTTTGGAACCATAAAGCCCCAAGGTTAATTGTTACCAAAGAATTGGTTCAGCTTAGCTGGTTCACATATCTCCCAAGGGAACTATTTTTCGAAAAAAAATATATTCCAATATGGATTGATATTTCCTAAGTAATTCCAAGTACCGAAAATATTTTTATTTGTTGATTTCCTCCACTCAACTCGAAACCTTACTCTCCCTAGGCAACTTCTTGATCAATTCAAGGCCTAGGAATCTTTTAAACTCAATGCTTGAGTATCATGAAGCACGAATGGTCAGAGAATCAATTTCATCCTAATATTGAATTTCCTTTAGTCATTGAAAAACTTTTTGAATTATTGAATTATTCCTTTGAAATTCCCATAGAAAAAGTTAAGAAAATATTCAATGACCTAATATGGCTTCACACATATGCGTCGCAACCATCTATTTGAATTATAGAAACTGCGAGTATACTGTAGCCAATTGCGCACTGGCGGGGCATAGACTCTAAGTTGAAGTGATTCAGGTGTTGATACGTTTTTTGGATATTATTGTGACTACAACCTAAATGCATCAAATTTTTCTCCTATGTTGTTCAGCCAAGAAATGGATAAAGTTGATAGACTACTCGAAAACCTATTACTATTCAAGTCATGGAGCCAAAATTTTACTCCAATTAGGTGCACTCTGGCGAGGCATGAATTTGAGACAAAGTAACTTCGGATATATTTGGATTTTCGAATATTATTAAGATTATATCCATAATATGGTTGTCTTTTATGCACCATCAAATTATTCTGGCTGTTGTCCGATTAGAGGATTTGTATTTCTAGCGGCTTTCCATTTTCAGACATCTCTTATCACAGCCAGAAATGATAGATTTTCTATAAAATTGTACTTGATTTTCCTAGAAACTTATTAGGACCATATCAATCTCTTTTGACTCAAACCCTTTCAAGGTTCAATTTTAGGGTGTTGTATATATTTTGTGGATAGCTTTATATATTAATAGTTGATACATCTTGTAGATGACGTTACGTATATAGTTAATAGCTATATGCGGAAGAAGCATAGATTGCTACCTATTCCATTTCTAGTAAGGACATCTTTGGGATCAATATTAGTTAGCTAAAGGGTAGAAAATGTGGAAGAATACCTTGAGTAAGCTAGTCTTGAGAGAGTGGTACATCTTAGCTTGTGACTTATTTGTGTTAGAACCGTTGGTGGTGTTCACTAGTGTATAAACCTCATTCAAACAAATGATAGTATTTGACGATTTTGAGTTTTATGCTTAAATGAAGAGTTATTAAAGATAAAGCAAGACGTAGGTAGAGTTAGCAAGGAAAATCTAGGATTTGGTAAGATTCTCCCATGGAGGAAGTGAATTTGGATAATATATAAACATGTGAATATAATGATCAAGTAAAGAAACACTTGACGAGGATCAACTTTTATGGTTAGATGACTACTATACCTAGAAGAGACGGATATAGCCATGGAAGGAATAACACGAGCAATGGAATGACAGGTTCTAGAGAAGGAATAAGCATAGAGGATTTGAGATAAGATCTTTGGCATACAACGATGGATGAAAAATTGATTTAGGTGATTTATGATTCCATATATGTATTTAGTTTTAATACCCTGACAGATGTCTTAGTTTTATGTAGATACCGAAAGTTCAGCTAGTTAGAGATTGATTTTGCATGTTATTAATAGGACAGTTATCTTGTAAGTCTTTTTCCTGCATATCTTATCTTCTGATCGTTGAAATAGTGAAACGATATTCTTTCTATTCCTTTTGATCATCACTCGACCCTCAATGGAAATATCTTATCCGATTATATTCTAATCATAGATATATTATTCTAATCATCCTCGCTATCCTCCCATCATACAACTTATTGAGTCCTCCTTAGTCATAAACCCTTATATCCTATTCCAATTTGATCTGGAAATTTTTAGTCCCTTAACTCAAAAGATTTCATCATTTTTGCATTCTCAATAAACTGTTGACGTTCGTTTCTTTCTTACCTTTTCTGTTTCATGAGACCTCATTTTCTTCTATTTTTGATCATAATTGTACCTAGATTTTTCTCGTGCCTAAAATAATTTTGATCACAACATTCCAACCCTATCTCAGATCATATCTAGTTAATTCTGATCGTGCCGATATTTTATTATTGTACCTAGTGATCATGCCAAGAATCCGATCGTGCTTAATGATTTAAATTCTATTTTTGATCAGGGTTAAGTGATTTTGACTGTACCCCGGCCATTATCTTTGAAATTTTGACGACAAAATTTTCTAAGGAGGAAAGGTTGTAAAATCCATATTTTTGGATTTTTGAATTATTGGCGAATTATTTGATTTTGTTGTAGCATAGTTAGATTATTGGTAGTATTATTATATTTATTATTATTATTATTACTATTAGTCAGATTAGAAAACCATATTTTAAAAATACATCGATTGGATTTTTGATTGATCGACCCGTCCCGATCCCGTGTCTGGGGTCCGACTCCGAGCCCGAACCTGACTTCAGTTTTCGTCCAGAATTCATCCCTATTTTTCCTTAATAATTTTTTAGTGTTATATACATATATATATGGAAACAAAAGAAAAAAAACAAACCTACTCTTCACTCACCCGTACCCCTCCTTTCCCTCTCTCCACGTTCTCGCAACACTTCCCCTAAAAATCTCTCCACCACTTCACCCTTTCTCCCCAACGCTACCAGCACACACCACTATCACCATTACTTCTCTAATCAAAAGCATCATCCCTATCATTTCTTTTCAAACCCTCCATCAAAATCCACAGCACTCCATCCATATGGCGCTCGACCTTCGGGTCTCCTCTCTATCCGCCTTCTCGCAAGCCTCCGCGATCGACCTTCAGCTACCGCGATCGTGCCTCGTCGGCGGTGACCCGCACGGACCCCATCTGCGGCCGCCCTAGCCGTGACCGCGCCGGCCGCCTGGCCAGCGCGTCGTCCGGTGCGCGATGCTGTGCTGCCGCATCCCGCGCGGCTGTTCCCCGCCCGCGTGAGAGCCCCCGACCCAGCTCGGCGCTGCCCGCAGGCCGCCTTTCCAGCGCGCCCGACCACGTTCGATGCTGCCCCGCAGGCCGCCCACGTCGGCCGCGTGCCCGCTGCCCCTCGGCTCATCCCGAGCCCCGACTGCCATGTTGTCGTCCGCCCAGGCCGACCGGCCACCTCAACCCGAGGCCGGTGTCCTGTGCGTCGCCCGAGCCGCTGTGCTCTAGCCCGTCCACGACCGGATCATTCTGACCAGCTTTCCCCGGGCACCGTCCGCTGTTCGGACGCTGTCCAGCGCGTTCCTTGCGCCCCGATCCGATGTCCGCAGCATCTCGTGGGTCCAGATCCACTGTTCCCATGGCCGATCTTTGCTGTTCGCATAATTTGGAGTTTTCCCGAGTTCGCGGAATTTATTTTTCTTCTATTTACATTTGAGAGCTCTAGCCGAGCACCCGAGGTATATTTTCGTGTCCCTGTGTCCGTCCCCGTAACTAGTCTGTGATGACGCGGTCCCGATCCCGTTTCGGGATTCGGTATTTTGAAATATTGTTGCTTTCGGGTGATACGTAGATTATCGTTTACGTCGCGGCGTATTTTCTATTTTTGGATATATTGTGCTGTGGTTGGCTTTTGGGTTGGATATTTATTTTTGGGTTGGTAATTAGTGATCCCAGGTTTGGGATATTTATTTGTGTTGCGGATTGGCATCCTCCCAGGATTGGGTTGTCCCAATTACAGAGGAAATGCTGCCCAAATTTTCAGGAAATATTTTAAAAAGGGATTTTCTTATAAAAATTAGCAATTTGAATAAAACATATTTTCCAAAGAAAACCGGTCTTTGTAAAAAAATTTATAGATTGGATTTTGTTGGTTTTTGGATTTTATGGATTTTATGTCACCAGTTAGGCGACAACCATATCGGTCGAATGAGCCTCGGCGAAACGCAAACGATACAGGGTCACCTGTACGTTGAGGTGTAAGCCGCAACATGAGATTGCACGATCAAGTCTGAGACTCTTTAAATTTTAATTTAATTATAATTTATTTTATTTTAGAACTGGTACTGCTTTTAGTATTTATGGAGCAGGGCCTCGGCCTGCTGTTTGGACCGTTCGTGGCACTCAGAGCTCGCCTTAGGATTAATTAATTTATGTAAAATTTTGTAAGGGCATAAGTCCAGTTTTTCTTTTATTTCTCTGTGACCATGTATTGTGTAGCGTAGCTTTCCTTATTTTTCTGGAATGTTGATTCGCCGTTAATCGCGTAAAATATGAAATGGATATATATATTTTATAAAGAAAATTAATAAGTTTTCTCACAATAAATAATCTGGTAATTTAGCAACTCACATTTTTCCTCATTTAAAGAAATGTCTAGTTTTATATATATTATAAAATACAAAGTTTTGACAAGTTAACCTATAAATCGCTATTTTTCCCAATTAACTGAATTAACCGGTTTAACCAAGTAAACGATAACCAACGTAGCTTGCGACGCTAGGCATGTTTCGGTAGTTAATTAAATAAACTTAAAATCTGACTAGGGTCTGCTTCTAGAGATTGTAACTAGCACACCTAGAATGGTTTCATTATGGTTCTAAGTCAAGGTTCTCAACTGTAGGGCATTAAGGACGTACTTGACTTCCTCCTCGGTACCGACATCCTATTCCAGTCATTAAACAGAGGTAAGTTACGGTTATGTTTTCTTGTATTTTATTTAGTAATTGTCAAGTTGCATGTTTAAACCACATTTCTACACAGAACCCTCTCATAGGGTTCAAATATTGATTGATATTGATTGTGGGGATATTGGAAGAATAGTGTAACGTTTATGACCAATATCCCTCATATTGCATATTGTTATTGTGCGAGCTTACCCCTCTTACACACGGGGATAAGCCGTATCGCGTCGCTAGGATGCTATTGTACAACCCAAGCCGGTCATAGACGTTACATATTCAAATCACATTGTTTCATGTATTGAATTGTTAAATTGCTGGAAAATATTGTTTCAACTGTTTAGCTTGCACTTTTCCGTTATTATTTGAAATGTGAGATACATATTCGTACTTGCTCCCTCCTGACTGGAGACCAACATTTTTAGGTGACATTGAGGATGCTGAGCTATTGTACAATAACTACTATGACCCGGTATTGTATCCTGTGTAAAGTGTTGCCAGAGTCCCCCTTGGAGGACGCAGAACCAGAGGCTGATGAGCCGACTGTCTAGCTAGTTGTTTTTCTAGTTATCTAGTTTTATTGTATTAGAGTTTGTTACTTTGAATTCAGTACTTTATTTCAGTTCTTTTATTTCCAGTTGTACTTTTTAATTGTTGAATAAAAAGTTTTGAAATTTTCGTATATTCAAGTTGTGACAAATGTATAAATGTTGTTGTGAATACCTGCTTATAGAACAGCTTACTGCCACCGTCTCACAACGGTGCAGGCTGGGCATGATCCGGTTCGATCCAATAATTTGGGATCGGGTCGTGACACAACGTCCCCGGAGGAGAAGATAAGAATATCGTCAGTAAAGGCTAGGTGGGTGATGATCGGACAACCACTAGCGGTGTGATAGTGCTGGAAATTCGGAGTGCTAACCAAGTGGTTAAGGTTTCTATTTAAGGCACGACGGCAATGATGAAGACTGGAGGAAAGATGGTCGCCTTGTCTAACTCCGCGGCTGGATTTAAAGAACCCTTTAGTTTGATCATTGATAACCGTAGAAAACCATGAGTTACTGATGGATCTCCACACGGTGTTGGTCCAGGTTTTCGAAAATTCGAAAGCTCTGAACACCCAAATCATAAATTGCCAATCCAGTCTGTCATAAGCTTTCTCCATGTCGAGTTTGATGGCTATGTTGCCCCCCTAGCAGGAATCTTCATGTAGGCGATTAACTCTTGGGCCATCATAATATTGTCCTGAATGTTTCTCCCGCGAACAAAGCCGCTCTGCTCCTCGGAAATAATTTTGGGAAAAATTCTGACCATTCTGGTAGCGATAATCTTGGAGCTGATCTTGTTGGTGAATGTGCACAGACTGATGGGTCGAAAGTCGCAAAAAGATTCCGGGTTTGCTTTCTTCGGGATGAGGATTAGGTTGGTACTAGATATGGCTTTGGGGTAAGTAGCACCTTGGAAAAAAGTAATAGCTGCTTCGGTGATGTCCTGCTTGAAAATGTTCCAACAAGTGCGAAAGAAGACCCTGGAAAAGCCATCCGGGCCGGGCGGACTGTGCTCGTCCAGAGCCCACACCGCAGCTTCTACCTTTAGGACGGAAGGGGGATGCTCCAGCTGAGCGTTGTCACTGTCATTGATGAGGGGGGTATTTGGTCCAAAAATGAGTTGTCTCTGGTAACCATCTCTTTGGAAAATAGCTTGGAGTAGAACTCCGCCGCAGCCTCTTGGATGCTCTGTTGATCCGAGAGGATATTCCCCTTATCGTCAGTAATCTGGTGGATCGAGAGCTTCTGTTTGCGTTCGTTGACACAGGCATGGAAGTATTTCGAGTTTTTGTCCCCCTCGATGTCCCATTTCAACCTCGCTTTCTGTTTCCAGAATTCGGTATTGACCTTGATCCTGAATTTGAGTATGGCTTTGGTGAGGTTAAGGGCAGTCCTGGTCTTAGGAGTGCGTACCTCAGCGAACTTGGCTTCGGCGAGAGTAACATCATCCTCCGCAACCCTAACGGCTTGGAAAATGTCCCCGTAGGCAAGTTTGCTCCAACTCGACAGGGCTTTCCTGGTTGTTTTGAGCTTGTTGCTCACCCGAGCGAGTGGGTTGTGTGAATCCTTCCGATTCCAGACTTCTGCAACGATGTCCAAAAATTAGGGGTACTCAGTCCAGAAGTTGAGGAATTGGATGTTCTTTTTGACCGGATTAGGATTGGTTTTAATTTCAAGCAGTAGAGGGGCGTGGTCAGATTCTGTGGTATTGAGGTGGGATAGGTTGGTGGTGGTCCCCATCCCAAGCCCGTGAACGTTAGTGAGGGCCCTGTCCAGCCGGGAGTATTGACGCCGATCACCTTCCTGCATATTGCACCAGGTGAAAGCATTGCCATTGAACTGAAGGGGAGAGAGATGAGGATCGTAGATGAAGCTGTTGAAGTCTTGTATTGCCGAAGTTT
This sequence comes from Iris pallida, assembly GCA_029216955.1. Taxonomy (NCBI): domain Eukaryota; kingdom Viridiplantae; phylum Streptophyta; class Magnoliopsida; order Asparagales; family Iridaceae; genus Iris; species Iris pallida. The sequence goes on from JANAVB010010566.1 coordinate 78,952, forward strand.
ATGAGGGGCGGCCACCAATTTTCACTTCTCTGCAGGTTATCGCATTGAAATCCCCAATGCAAAGCCAGGGGGTGTTGATGTTGTGGTGATGGATATCAAGGAGGTCGCTCCAGTGATGCTTCCAATCAACGATGTCACAGCTGCCATGGACTGCTGAGATGATAACGCGCTTAGGGAGCATGGGGTGTTCGAGCCAACAGGAGAGAGCTTGCCCGGAATCCTGGATGACCCCGAAGTTGATTTCCTCCGAGCCGAGGATCCAGATATCATGGCTACTGGCAATAGCCGAAGGCAGGTTCAGCTGAAGCTGAATAGATTTCAGTCTTTTGGGAGGAATTTTGGGTTCAAGGATAATGAGGATATCGATCTTGTGGATTTTTCGAAGGCTGAAAACTCTCCTTAAAGTAGGTTTGTTTCCCAGGCCGCAAATATTCCAGGAGAGGATGTTTAACATCAATGAGATTGTGGGGACGGTTTTTTGTTCCACTTGGAGACGGATCTGGTGCAAATGGTTGTTGTTTTGGCAGCCCCTTTCTTTTCTGTAATTTTGCTAGAGGACGCTTCTGCCGTTATCAAGTTTGGAGGGTCGTAACTGGATGTCTCGCTGGGCTGGGAGAAGGAGATGTCGGCGGGATCGACCAAGTCTCCAGCGGAGTCCAGGGTGGGTTCCTCGTTTGGGATGACCAGGGAGTCGCTCACGTTGCCAAATAGAGTAACAGCTAGCTGAAGTGGATAACCTGCTGCTTGAACATGTAATACACGTTGAGCCTGGTCCGGTACGAGGATCGCAAGGGCCGCTTCGACAGAATCTTCATCGTTATGGGGTTGATCTGCTGCTACAGAGACTGTGATCGCCTCGGCAGCCTCCGAGGCTGGGGGTGTTTCTGTGAGCGCGTGAGCATCTTGGATAAGGGCAATTTTTGTTGGTAGGTCCTCATCTTTCGATCCTAGGACATTGAACTGGTTGGATAGGGTGAGGGATTGGGTGTTGAAGGGGATAATGGCCTTGCTGGGGGATCCGCTTTGACCCTGCTTGCCATCACTGGGGCTGAATCTTGTGTGTGAGTTCGGACGAGGTAATAGCGAGGATTTGGGCGTTCTCTCCCCTATTTCCATATTATCGTTCTGAACAGGTTTGAAATGGTCTTTCCTTATGTGGAGAGCCATTCGTAAGAAACTGTCCACAAACGATATTCTCAACACCATTGGGATTAGTTTAGCTTCCGCATGCACTTGCTACTCAGATCGTCAGACTGAGACGATAGACCACATCTTCGGCCAAGGAACCTGTCAGGCCATATCTGGAGGACCCTCAACCGGCTCTGCAGTATCGACCCGAGCGGTGGACGCTTCCACGATCTTGCGACCTCCTGGGCATCTGCTTTCCATGGCCACCAGATCGTTGCAGCGACCACGACGTGGGTGATTTGGAAGAACCGCAACAAAGCGATTTATGAAGGTCACCAATTCACCGCAGACCAACTATTGCAAGAATTGTTCCGCCAATGTCGTAAACGGAGCACCTTGTGCCCCCACAGCCCGAGGGATTTCTGGTCTGCTCTCCTACCCTAGCCCGGTTGTTTGGGTTGTTTTGTCCTCCCTTTTTGTTTTTTGTTGGTATACTTGTATAGGCTTTCTCATTTTGTGCCTTGTACTTGTTCGGGCTTCGACACTTTGAGCCTTGTTTAATAAAATGGAGGGGTTTTCCAAAAAAAAGAAAGAGAAAAAAGAATATATATATATATATATATATATATATATATATATATATATATATATATGTATAATAGATATAGACTAATATATGTACATATTTGTTATAAAAAAAAAAATATATGTATAATAGATATAGACTAATATAATTATGCACATATTTGTTAAAATACAAGGAATATTTAAAATAACTCATTCAGAAATAATAACCAATTTGGGTATATTATATATCTATTATTAACTCCAACTACTACAATTTATATCAACGCTATCCGATATATATATATATATATATATATATATATATATATATATATATATATATATTATATATATATATATATATATATATATATATATATATATATATATATATGTATATATATATCCACTTCACAAATAATATTATACTTATTCATGCACTACCGTAATATGTATACTCTAATTTACACTCAAATATATATATATATATATATATATATATATATATATATATATATATATATATATATATATATATATATATATATATATATATTTTTCTTCATATATATATATATATATATATATATATATATATATATATATATATATATATATATATATATATATATATATATATATATAGTCTAGAAGCCTAAAAATCATAAACATATATTTAAGAAAATATATATCATTTACCCACATTAAATGTCAAGTTAATAGAAAGTCACAACCAGACCACTAAATCAATTACCAATTTATATATAATAAATCCCTACATGGGCGTCTTTGAACGCACTACAGGTCTACATGGGCTTGGGCTCAGTTCTGGTCAAGTCTGGACTAAATTGGTACAACCGGGTCTTCTACAAGTCAATAAAATAGATTAATAAATAATTAAACTATCTATAGGGGTTAAGTCACAACTTGGGTTGGTTTTCCTAGTTAGAACAATCCTATGGCTCGGCCTTCCTTACCCTGGCTAAAAACTAGTCAAAGCACGCCATGCACTATCCGTGCCATGATTCCTAGTCACCTTGCACTCCAATTTCTAACCATGACTAAATCATCTACCGTAATAATTAACTAATTAATTATTTATAAAAATCTAAAAATCACCATTCAAATAAAATAAATAATAATAAAATATTTTAAAATTTTCGGAAAGGGGAGCTATAAATCTACCCACCTTAAAATAATTTTGTCCTCGAAATTCTAATTCATAACTATTCTTAAAATTTAAAAAGAAAGTCTACCTTAACCTTAATCTCCTTAAATTTTAATTCCTTAAAATAGTTTATATCCTCCTCCTAGCCATTTTGTAACTACATAACCTCTAGGATTTCTACCCACCTTTGGTTACACTACTCCTCAAAACTAAAATATTATAATCTTCTAACTAGTTGCTAACAATCCTACCAACAGATATCTACTGCATATGGCATATATCATCCTCTCCTATCTATCAAGCAGCCCAAAATTTAACAAGCGACAAATTTACACAAGTAGCTAAGAAATATTGATAAATTCTAATAAGCATGACCATTCGTCGCTCTGAAATAGGAAGGACAGGGAGATAAGAAAGAATAATCGAGAGCAAATATGAAGTTTCAAGCGAGGTTGAGAGTATCTAATGATGCAGATAGAAAGGTAGTTTACGAACCATTGACTTATTTGCTAGATTGGGCTACTGTAGTTCAGTCACTTGCAAAATCGAAGAACCCTTCGTTTCTTAGAGGGGCTTGCAATCCGTGTAATATAGAAGTTACGTTCTCGAAATTAATCTAAACAAGGTTCCATAATAGAACGAAATTTCAGAAATCAAGATTATGATCTTTTTTGTGGTTATTTAAGCACACGAGCAAGGGATATAAATACAATACAAGATCGTATCGCGACTTCCAGGTAGATGGAATCTGGGTTAAGAATGACTTCACATTCTAATAGGTGAAGACTACATAATAGGTATAGGGACCTATTTCAAATAGTTCGATTTTATAGTCCAAATATGGTGATAAGTATGGATGGATTTTACTGGGTCTTAATGGATTCCCTATTGGACATCAATCGTTGGTTGGATGAACCTTAGATTTCAATCTATAATGACCGGTCAACATCCTAAGATAAAACTATTTCTACTATGTTAGGGTAATCTAGAATGGGATTCCACCCAAGTGGTTGCGCTATTTATCAGTCGGATGGGTTAAGTGAGTTTCTTAAACCCAAAATGCGTCTCCTATGACCATTGTGTTTAAGTAGTATGTGAGGCCTCAATTGGGTGGCACACTAGTGTCATGTGCGTAGTGGGCTTCGAGTAGATCACAATCCTATATTGGGTCGAATGAATTGAGTCGAGGTTGAGTCTCTAATGGAAGTCGGAAAGTATACAGGTATTATGGTAAGGGTTATAGCTAGTCCTTTTGACCTGAAAGTCGTACCACAAAAATAGAGTACAAGGAGATGTGTTTGAGTGGGACATGACATGACATGTATCGAATCGACCTAGGGGAATAAATGATCGTGCTTCGGCACTGATGCATTGCGGGACCGTCAGTCGGGCTTGCAACCTAGACTGAACGGGCCGAAATGCCGTTGAGATAGTCCCAAGTGGTGTGTAACACCAGTGACCACACATATAATATAGTGGCATACTCACCTATTATTTTATGCAGGTACTAAGTATTATCTCTATTTTTATGCAGGGACGAGCACGACCGTGGTAAGAAATATGATAAATCGTTGTGTTTTACTGTATGCTTTATTACTTCAAAGATGGCTATCGATATGAACTGAATTCATTTAGTTCTAAATAGAAAGAAAACTCTAAAGCATGCCCACCTTAATAATCAGAGTCGGTTTAGACGAGTGGGTTCGTCTCATCCACTTAGCAAGTGTGCTAACCCCCTCCCAACTCTCCAGGTGCTGTGGGAGCTCTAAACTGAAGCTGAAGTGCGGAGAGGCATTTTGAAGCTCTTCCTATTTTCGAAGTATTTTGAAGCCAATTCAATCGAAGGCTTATGTATAAAAGGGCGAATGTATGGAACGACAAGTGTTAGTTCAGATAACTTGTCGAGTATATTTCTTTTGTTTCAATCAATGTAGCCGCAACGACATCCAATATAATTACGAATTGCACGTTGTTGTAAGCTCTGAATGAAAAGCATATTTCTATCTTCCTAAACTGCATCTTATATTCTGATGTGATTTTTGAAGTTTTAACTTGGTGTTTCAATATAATAATCAATTAACGTTTTTGCCTTGTACGAGTGTAATTCTAGACTCTTACGGCACTACGCCTTAGCGAGGATGATCGATTCGGCATAATAACACCGGGGACGAACGGTTTGTCGACTGGAGGCGTGACAAATTGGTATCAGAGCACAGTTATGTTTTTTCAGATTTTTGAAAGGTATTTTATTGTTGGAATGTTCGTTGTGATTGCTCGATTGAATGCTTGTCGACATGCTGCGTGAAATAAATGTTCCATACAGGTAAGCCCGTAGATAATTTGAAAAATACTAACGAGTTTACTTTGTTTTGTAGGAATGACTAAGAAAAATAAGAATAATTCCGGCACAAAAACCCAAACCGTGGATAGTTCGTCGAGTTCAAAGAGTACTGGCTCTAACGAGCCGACGATAGAGAAAATGCTACTGTTGATGGAGCTACAGCAGCAACAGCTTCAGATGTAAATCAAAGCCCAATTTGATGCGCAGTAGAAGCAAATGGACGACCTAACACAGATTGTAAGCAAGATGGTGGGCAATACCAAAGCAACGATCGTGGTATCCGAAGAGAGGCAGGATGTTCAAGATGAAGTTGAGGAAGAAGCTCAACTGCAAATGATAAATTCTTCTTCCTTTTTCAAAATAAAGGATTTCCGTAAGATGAATCCACCAAATTCAATGGCCGAGCAAAGCCTGATGTGATAGTCGGATGGCTCGCGGAGATTGAGGACTTATTTATCTGCTTATTATTGAAGGGTGCCAGAGGGTCACAAGTGCGATGTTACAGCTACAACTGAAGGCTTACGACTGGTGGGCAGCTAAGAAGCAGGAAATCTACGAAGCCGATACCGACACCACGATTTCTTAAAAAATATTCAAGGAAGTATTTTTTGAGCAGTACATTCCTCGCGCCGTCCGTCGTCAAAAAGAAGAGTTCATGATGTTACGACAGGGGAATATGACTGTTGATGATTATGACTTGAACTTCTCAAAACTCGTAAAGTTTGTTGGTGCCTTTCTACCCAACAAGGATGCCTGGTGCGAACATTTTCAACAAGGCCTAAACGACAAACTGCGAAGGGACATCATGAATCAAAGGTGTCGAGCCTACCCCAAATCCTACGGTGCCGCTCTCGATAGTGAGCGTATCTTTGGCCGTATGTCGCAAAGAGTCGTGTATGTCGTCGGTAACTTCAACAAGCATCCTAACAACGCCGGGGGATCGGGAGTATCAAAACGTCCGAACACATTTGATAACAGGGGCCATGGCGGACAATACTGTAACAGATACGGTAGGCGTGGGCACTGAACAACCGATTGTGTCACAAGCTCTTGCTACAAGTGTGGCGAGGTAGGCCATATAGTTACACATTGTCCGAGAAATGTTCTGAATCAACACAACCCACCAAGTAACGTTCTGAATCAATATAAAGTGCCTACACTACAAGGCGCAAATGCGGTGCCCGTGAACCCGCAGAATCAACGCCATGGAGCTCAAGGCCGAGTTTATACATTAACTCGGGACGAGGCATTCGCGTCCGATACTGTTGTAACAGGTATATTACTTTACAATGATATACCTTCTCGAGTTTTGTTCGATTCAGGTGCAAGGCATAGTTTTATATCTGCTGATTATGCGAAAGAAAATAAAATAACCATGCAATCACTAGATATGAATATTAGCGTTAGCACTCCATCGGGAGTCGATATGCCTGTGAACTTTATTTTGGAGGAATGGCCACATTTGCATCGGAGGAAGAAATCTATCCTTGGAAGCCGTCGTACTAGACCTCAAAGAGTACGACACAATCCTGGGCATGGATTGGTTGGGCGCTTGTCATGCAACAATCGAGTGCGCAGAGAAGAGAGTGGTGTTTTGTCTTACTGGCGAGACAGAGTTCTCATATTCGTGTGGTACGGTCTCGAAGAAGGCAATAATGGTATCGGCAATCTCGGTGAGGCGTATGTTGCGTTTTGGCTATGCAAAATACTTGGCATCAGTTTGAGATATAAGAAAGGATATTGCAGACACAATGCAGACTGATATTGTGGCAGATTTCTCCAACGTTTTCCCTGACAAGATGCCCGGGATGTCGCCGGATCGAGAAATAGAATTCAGCATCGACACCTTCCCGGATATACGATCGATATCAAAAGTGCCTTACCGAATGGCTCCAACAGAACTGAAGGAACTGAAGGTGCAATTACAAGAGTTACTAGACTGTAGATTTATTCGCCCTAACATCTCTCCGTGGGGAGCTCTCGTACTGTTTGTAAAAAAGAAGGATGGATTGATGCGGCTATGCATCGACTATCGTAAACTCAACAAGGCGACCGTGCGGAACAAATATCCCTTGCTACGAATCGATGACTTGTTTGACCAACTGCAAGGCGCATCAATATTTTTAAAAATTGAACTTCGTTCAGGCTATCATCAGTTGAAGGTCAAGTCCGATGACGTATCGAAGTCTGTCTTTCGCATTCGATATGGTCATTATGAATTCCTAGTCATGTCGTTCTGTTTGACGAATGCTCCAATTGCTTTTAAGGATCTAATGAACCAAGTATTTCAACCCAAAATTGATAAATTTGTAGTCGTGTTCATCGACGATATCCTTATCTACTCAAAGAATCGAGAAGAGCATGCAGAACACTTGAAGACGATGTTGCAGACTCTGCGTAAAAATAAATTATATGCCAAGCGGAGTAAATACAAGTTCTGGATGAGTAGTGTGACATTCCTCGGACATATAATATCTGTCGAAGGCGTCGCGGTGGACCCAAAGATAATTGAAGCAGTGGTAGATTGGAAATAATCTACCTCGGCTAGCGATATTCAGAGTTTCCTGGCCCTAGCAGGCTACCACCAAAGATTCATGCGGAGCTTTTCAAAACTAGCGTCGCCTCCGACTCGCCTCACATAGAAGGGAGTAGTATTTGAATGAAGTGACGACTGTGAATTCAGCTTTCAAGAGTTGAAGCAACTGCTCGTCTTAGCTCCAATCCTTGCACTTACAGATAGTCCAGAAGGCTTTCAGATATTCAGCGACGCATCGAGAACTGGCCTCGGGTGCATACTCATACATAAAGATAAAGTCATCTCCTACGCTTCACGACAGTTGAAGTAGCACGACAAAAACTATCCGACGCATGACCTAGAATTGGCATCGATCGTGTTTGTATTGAAACTCTGGCGGCACTACCTCTATGGTGTGGCTTGCAGAATCTACACAGATCATAAAAGCATGAAATACTTGTTTACGTAACGAGAACTCAACTTACAGCAGCGACGTTGGCTCGAACTCATAAAAGATTACGAGCTAACGATCGAGTATACGTCGGGCAAAGAAAATATTGTAGCTGACGCGCTGAGCAGAATGTTTATGGGATCACTGGCCATAAATAATAAGTGTTGGCCCAATGATTATATTGTGTTTTTGAATATGGCTAATCAGTTAAGTTTAACATAATGATGTCACTAATATTCATATACTCACTATCATGTTGCTACTTAAACTTAGCATTGTCCTAATTGTCCTATATTATATTGCTATGCTTGTATCGTACTGCAACATATTTTGTTGGCCTAACATGCTATCATGTTGTTACTTAAACTTAGCAATGTCCTAATTGTCCTGTATTATATTGCTATGCTTGTATCGTACTGCAACATATTTTGCTGGCCTAACATGTATTTGTAGACATGCAGTAAGCATGATCAAACATGATCAAACAGGACATAGGCAATGAAGAATTAATGATGGAGCGAAGACGGCGTCATACAAAAAGATTTCTCCGAACCGCCTAGCGACCTATCCGGGGCCTCGCATCGGGGGTTCCGCTGTCAAGGAAAAAGACGTCTTCAGGACTGCTCACATATCAGAAGAAATATGTCATCAAAGGGCTCTTGGTTTTCCTACTTGTTCTGAGTCTGTATTCTTCAATTTATTGAGTCTAGGAGAATGTGTACGTTGAGTCGCACTGAGTCATCTCAACCCCTAGACATATCTCTCCAAAGCTCTACCATACAACAGACCAATTCCTGAACCAAGCCCAAGCTCCACAAAGTCCAAAAGCCCAATGGATCAATTCTGTCTGCTGGAGACAGAGTTCGGGCCGAACTCTGCCTCCACACAGAGTTCGGGCCGAACTCTGTCCCCTGATTTCCAGCACCCTGATTTTTAGGGCCTGCTTGCTACAAGCTGTCCAACGGCCAAAAATTTGAATTATCCATACCGAATTCTGGCCGAATTCTGCTTGTCCCGAACCCTATAAATAGGCCTTAGTTTCTCTCATTTGAAACAATCCACTCTTCTATTCTTCTTCTCTTACATAGCCTATATAGTCAAGAGCCTTACTCTTCCAATCTACTAGCCACAAAACTTCCTAAGTCCCAAGGTGCTCAAGTGCGATTCAGCTAGAAGTTTTTGTGCAAGAGTTGAAAAGAAAAGTCACTTGGACAATTCCAAGTCGCTTGGAAAAATCCAAGCAAATCGCCACTGCGATCCTCTGTAAGAAGTTGACGTGCTCTTCTGAAGAAAAGGCATGGGTTGTAAACTACTATTTCACAAATAGTGGATTTGAATCCTGAGCTAGAGTTCTCAGGCCTGGACTAGTCCTCCACGAGGGAAACCAGGTTAAAACTGTTGTGTTTGCGTATGCTCTTCTTGATCTTTATTTACTTTCGCATTTCTCTCTGATTTATTTACTATCTTCATAGTTGTTTGTGGAGGTGATATAGAGTTAAATTTTTATTTGGTGATTATCGACACAAACTCTATTCACCCCCCTCTAGAGTTGCCTACACCTGTGTTTTCAATAAGATACGATGAGACCTTCAAGCAATGGGTATCAAACTCAGAATTGAGTATCGACACCTACACTTAGCTCAGTTGAAGCTAGGGTCGAGCTTGCTTAGCAAAATAAAGACCGCACAGAATGATGATTCATTCCTGAAGAAGATGCGCGAGCTGATTTCAATAGGAAGGGCGATTGACTTTGCAGAAGACAAAGATGGGACAATGCGACTAAAAGGAAGGCTCTGCATTCCTGAAACTGCCAAACTCAGAAAAGAAATTCTGGCGGAGGCATATTATGCAAAGTACTCGTTACATCCTGGAAGCACCAAGATGTACAAGGACTTGCGTACAAACTTTTGGTGGCACGACATGAAGAAAGACGTGGCTACTTTCGTCTCGCAGTGCATGGCGTGTCAGCAAGTGAAGGAAGAACGCCAAAGGCCAAGAGGAGAGCTGCAGAACCTCGCCATTCTCGAGTGGAAGTGGGACAACATCTTGATGGATTTTATTGTAGGATTTTCGAAGACGTCGTAGGAGAATGATAGAATTTTGGTCATTATTGATAGATCGACCAAGTCGGCTCACTTCATCGCAATTAAAGTAGGATGGAGCATCGATCGGTTAGCGCAAATCTATGTCGACGAGATTATTCGACTACACGGGGTACCGACCACAATAATTTCAAACAGAGACGGGTGATTCCTATCATGTTTCTGGACGAGTCTACAAGCGGCGATGGGGACAAAACTAAATTTTAGTTCTGCATACCACCTCCAAACAGACGGTCAGACGGAGAGGGTAAATCAAATCTTAGAGGATATTTTGCATCTGTGTGCAATCGATTTAAAGATTAGTTGGGATACGTATTTACTGCTTGCGAAGTTTGCGTATAACAACAGTTAGCAGTCGAACATTCAGATGGCTCCATATGAAGCGCTCTATGAAAGGAAGTGTCGTTCTCCAATATGCTGGAACGAAGTCGAAGAGCAACAAGTGCTCGGACCGGAACTGGTGGAGCAGGCCGTCGAAAAGGTCCGTCTGATCCGAGATAGACTATATCGCACAAAGTCGACAAAAGAGCTACGGAGATCTTCGTCGACGACCGCTAGAATTTTTGGTCGGGGACCATGTGTTTCTGAAAGTAACGACCATGCGTGGTGTGGTGCGGTTCAGCGTTAAAGGCAAATTAAGCCTGAGATTTGTAGGCCCCTTCAAAATCATCGAGCGAGTTACAATTGTTGCTTATCGGATCGTACTACCTCCTGCCTTGGTTAATGTGCACGATGTTTTCAATGTTTCATAACTTCGAAAATATGTGCACGATCCAAGTCACGTGGTTAGCTTCGATCAGTTGGGGCTACGTACTAACTTGTCTTACTCGGAGGAGCCTATTCAAATTTTGGACCGTAAGGAGAAGGTATTACGAAATCGATCGATGTCCTTGGTCCGCGTGCTTTGGCAAAACCATTCAATTGAAGAGTTGAAGTGGGAAATGGAGGCAGAGATGAAGGAGAAGTACCCTTCGTTGTTTGCTTAATTTAAGGTCAGACCCTTGTTCTTAAGTTTCGGGACAAAACTTTTTCTTAGTGGTATATTATGTAGTACCCCGCTTTCGATAGGCGATGGACTTCATAACATGCTTGCATCGAGTCAGATCAGTCGGGAACTTAGATGGTCATCTGACTCAATCGTTGAGCTTGGTAAACGATAACACCCTACGGCATCAATCAAATCGATTTGGACTAATGTTACGAGAATCGATCCAACTAATGGAACGACTTCTGTTGGAATAAGTCCTAGATGTAGCGGCCTACGTCTTGGCGAGTGAGCTCTATATAAGAGTCCCTTCGACTTGACCGGACTGCTGTATGGTTTTCTTGGAGCTTTTGTCTCTTGGTTTTGATGAAAGTGCTTTCGCGTCATTTTTTGAATGCAATCTACGAATTTCGAAGCGAAAGAATAAAGAAGGAATTCTAACTAAGTGTTGGTGCCATTGCAGGAGCTCGCGTAACTAAAGCTTGAACATTGCGAAGCACTTTGACGGTCGGCACGATCAAAGTACTTGGTGGGTGATTCGGCCCCTTCTTTTCTACTCTATCTCGCAAACAAAATTCATTTGCGTAGAACTCAATCAAATCGACGATGCCAAGTTAAATGCATGACAATCCACTAAGGTCAAAAACTCGGGAAAAATGTATCGATTTAGAGTAATCTACTCTGAAATTATAAGTTTCGCACCAAAATGAGAAAGTTTAAGGTTCTAGTAAAAAAATAGCATATTTCACGTGCTGCAAAATAATATGAAACGTCGATCGTGGCTTATGATGCCTCGGACAATTTAGTGCCTATGGGACGCTAAATCGAAAGTACAACTTTAGGGAAAATGAATCCTTACATGAGTCGGGAGAAATGATAATGTCGTTCAATACTGTCCATGCTATATAAATCTGTTTATATATATTAAACTGTTCACGCATTGGCATGGTCATGGACAGCTTGTGCACAAGTTTGATTTTTTTCGAATCGGTATAGGAGGCATCAGTATAGAATCGACCTAGGGGCATTGAATAATCGTGCTTCGATACTGATGCATTGCGGGACTGTCAGTCAGGCTTGCAACCTAGAATGAACGGGCCAAAATGCCATTGAGATAGTCCCAAGTGCTGTCTAACACCAGTGACCGCACATGTAAGATAGTAGCATACTGATCTATTGTCGTATATAGGTACTAAATATGATCTCTATTTTTATGCAGGGATGAGCACGGCCGTGGTAAGAAATGTCATAAATCGTTATGTTTTACTGTATGCTTTATTACTTCAAAGATGGCCATTGATATAAACTGAATTCATTTAGTTCTAAATAGAAAGAAAACTCTAATAACACCGGGGAGGTGTTTTGAAGCTCTTTCTATTTTCAAAGTATTTTGAAGCCAATTCAATCTAAGGCTTATGTATAAAGGAGCGAATGTATGGAACGACAAGTGTTAGTTCAGGCAGCTTTTCGAGTATATTTCTTTTGTTTCAATCAATGTAGCCGCAACGGTATCCTATGTAATTACGACTTGCACTTCGTTGCAAGCTATGAATGAAAAGCATATTTCTATCTTCCTAAACTGCATCTTATATTCTGATGTGATTTATGAAGTTTTAACTTAGTATTTCAATATAATAATCAACGTAACGTTCTTGCCTTGTACGAGTGCAATTCTAGACTCGTACGACATCATGCCTTAGCGAGGACGAACGATTCGGCATAATAACACCAGGGACGAACGGTTTGTCGACTCGGGGCATGACACAGTTAAGAACAAACCTTCAACGCATGGCACTCATGCTATAAATTTGATCGGCATATTTCCCACTTGGGAACCATGGGCCAAGCCCCTAACATTCAGATAACGTCAGTGGCCAACCTAAGAGGGTCATCTCACACTGTATCTCCAGCGGAGCTTCCGGGTTACTGAAATGAATGTGTAATCGTGGCCTATACACTAAGGAATTGTCCTCACCACCCCATGCATATTTGTGCCATCCTAACGACACATATAAACCTCTACTAACTTCAAAGTCTACTAATCATACAAAATTTATTAGAAGTTATACCCTATCCGTCGTATGTCCCATACGTATCGGTAGCCAGCCGGCTACGCGAGTCCGTGTCCTACTTGTGACTCATGACTCGTGGAACTCAAGTGTCAAGGCCATAAGAGATATACCAATATCTCACAATAATGGGGTGGTCCTCCAGTACTAAGTCATCATGCATAAAATAAGTAAAAAATAATGGAAACAACTAACACAATCGCTTGACCCAAGTATGACTTGGACGCACAGTTTGATAGAAAATAAAAAGACAACAAAATAAATAAAATAACATGATAGAATGATAGTAAATAAATAGTAAATAGTGGCAAGGTATCTTGCCTAGAGGTGGTGTACAGAATGACAATATCCAGTAACTCAAACCGTCAGATTGATGAAGCAATGAAAGTAGAACTTCCATAAACGTCTTCGAATGCTGAAACAGACATCACCAACATTTTCAGAATAAGAGAAATATCTATAATCGCCTAACCATAAGTCCAATTCTGGATACAGGGGCAAAACCATAATTTTAGGCTAAATCGGTATCCACCATTGGATTCACTTTGCACCAAAAAGTATACCAAATTATATGGTCTATAAAGTTATCAAGTTATATATCTATGGGTCTGATTTGATGACACAAACTCAACTGTATGTCCAAAATTGGATTCTGGTGAGCCGTGCATAATTTTGCCTATTGGATCTGGTCGTGGGCCAGTCAAAATAGCGTTCCGATCAACCTTCTAAGAATTGGACCAAACTTAGCTCACAAGACCAAAAATAATATGAGTCCAGTAGCGCAAGTTTCATCTTGATGCGACGAACGTTCGCAAAGTTATGGGTTAGTTTGTAAAATGACCGATATGGGTACCTCGACCGATACATCTCGATTTTGTCGCTCACACGCAACCAAATCGAGCTTTGTTGAATCCCACACGTCAGGGAAGTCGATATGCACCTTTCGATTCTTTCGATTCGTGTCTACCTTGCTCGGTTTGTCGGAACAAATGCCGTATCGGTGGAATTTTGTCAAAATTTGTTTTAAAATTGATTTCTTCCCAATTTGGGACTGAAATTAAATAGGAAATAAACAAGTAGAAAATAAACTAAAAACTAATTTTTTTGGTGTTTAGGTTTTCTATAATTCTGTTCAAATTGAATTTTAAGTTCGTCGATCCACCGTCTAAGAAACAACTTCCAAACAGGGTTCTAAAAATTTTTTTGGACTTCTGATTTTGTGATATTTCTTGATGTTTCAAGATTTTTCAAAAATAATCGAGGGGAAACTAAATAAATCTATTTGAAGAGTTTTATAGGTGGTCAACTAGGCTACCCGAAGAAATTTACGGTTCGGGAAATGGTCGACTATTTAGGAAGGAAAATAACGAGGAAGTTGGTTACCTGGCGCATTCACTGGTACGAGTACTGCAGTTGCAGCGGCTGCTGCTACTGTGCCTTTCTGTGCTGGTGCGACGTTCATTCCAGGTGGTGCACGAAAGTCGATGGTTGGTCGTGGGGTTGGTGCTCAAATGAGTTGTAGAGATCGACAAGGTTTCCAAGGTGGAAGTCTTTCGGCTGAGTATATATGCAAAGGAAACAATTCGAATAGGTTTCGAATTAAAATCCCAATTCGATCAGGATTTAGGGGATTTAAAGGGATCAACTAGAGTTTTGGATTAGGTTACTAAAGTTCAAAGGGATTTGGCAAATCTTTCGATATAAAGTTTTTTTCATTTAGGAACAAGGTATCGGGCTTGAGCGACTACGGTTCCGCAAGAATAGTAGTCATACGGCTGTGTTTTTTTTTTTTTACTTCTGTTCAGTAAAAATCCTAAAAAAATCCTAAAAACATTTCAAAAATCCTAAAAATCTAAAATAAATTCTAGACTAATCTAATAATTAATTTATAAAAGTTTTCCTTATCATGAAGAAAATATTGCTACATTTATTAGATATTATTAATCTCAAATACTAATACCCCTATATCTAGTTATTGTAAATAATGAAAAATAATAACTAATAATATTAAATAAAAATAAATATTTTTGTAGGGAAAAAAAGGGTTCACAAGTTGCAACAAAATTCGGTTACAGAACCATGCACCCAGCGTTCATGCGCACCAAAAACCCATGCGCACATCGCATATGCGCTTGGGTTGTTCATTCCATCTACCTATAAATATAAGGAGCCTGCGTTCATTTTATCGCCCCGGATTATCAACTAGACATCCAGAGAGTCAGAGCAAACTTCAAAGAGCCGAATTGCCGTCCACCTTGCCGCTGAGCAGAAGACTTACAATTTTCTCTCATCGTCAGATCATCAACGGAGTAAAAGAACCACTACAGTGCTCGATATCCATCGTCACACTTATCCAGAATCAAAAATTTTGTACTTAAAGTTCCTATTTAGGATTTCTTTGTACTTTTCTCGTGTGTTTAAATACAAAAGTTTGTTCATCTTTGTTCATGGCAAACAAGATGGCAACTATGTTGGGGACTTCATTTTCTACCTATGAGATAGTTGTGACATAATCTGACAATGACAAGCTCGGGTCCTCTTACAAGATGCTGTTCATTCGCTTCGACCAGCAAGATTATGAGGACTTTCTCTCGGAAGGCGGCGTGAGCCCCTTCGAAGCGGCTGCCAAAATTGAAAAAGACTTATCGAACATGCGCGCCCAAGGCTGTTGCGCCACATACCACTGTTTGCCATAAAAATCAAAGACAGGTATTACAGAACATTGAAATTGATTTCAAACTCGCTTGTACAAAGAAAAGCCTAGAAAGAAATCCTTGGAAACAATCTAAGTACAATTGTTTAGTTTTGATTCTGGGGGTGACGGTGGAGGCTCGAAAAAGTGCTATCAACTCTGCCTTACTCCGTGGACTATCTGATGCAGTCTTTAGCTCTTGATGAAATTGCTTTTTTCTTGAAGGTTGCCAGCCTTTTACAGGAGTGTGGCACCCTACTATTTATAATAGAATGTATGTTGAGCCGCATAGATGGCCTGCGACCACGTGTCTGATTGGTACACGAAGACCCGCTCTTTGGCTGTCATCTGTCGATTTGTTAGAATTTTGTTACAGCAAATCTGGGTAGTTTAGGACTTGGTCAAATTGCCACGTGTCCTGTTGCAGGGATCATCATTTTTTTAGCTGCATAGATCTCTCAGTCTTCGATCATGTGGGGTCGCATGAGACTCATGCGGCTTAAGTCGTAAACTTCCTTAGTCCGGACATAGCTTAAGGATTTAAGCCGCCTAGATTTTGTATTTTGGCCGCATAAAGCTCATGCGGCTTGGATCACAGTTACTCTTAGCTGCATGAAGTTTGGAGATTTTGGGGCCGCATAAGTCTGAGCCACATAAGGTTCATGCAGCTTAGATGACACTCTTTTGGCCGCATGAAGGCATACGAACCCTGCTTTTGGGCGACGTCTCACGTCTTATCTTTTTGTTGAAGTGTCAGAGCTGTCATTTTTATCAGTTTTGTTAGGACTTGTCAGCTTTATCAGTCGAACTGCTCCTCTTGGCCGCATATCTTCCTTCTATAGCTGGTTGTCGACGGATGTCATATGTCATTGATCCAGTCATGCGACTTTTTTTTATGTGGACCTATTTGGCCTAAAGAACCTATGCGGCAATTTGTAATCCGTATGAACCCCATATTTTTCATGCTTCTACAAGACCCCCTTCAAAGTTTTTAAATTACAAATTTGAAATACTTTGAATAAGAAGCATGAAAATATGTCAAGCCGCAGGGAGTCTTCAAGTCTCTGGAAATTTTTCGAACTGCAGGGAGATCTTGAGTCGCAGAAAAATATTGAGCCGCAGGGAGATCCCGAGCCGCAGAACAAATCTTGAGTCACAGGGACACTTCGGGCCGCAGAGAGCCTGCCAGCTGTCACTTTTGTATTTAATTTTCCTGATTCGGTTGTGGATCTATTTTCGAGATAAAGTCGACGGTTACTGGGATAAAGTCCTCAAACGTCGATATTATCTTTAATGATCTCGAGAACTGAAGAGACGCTCGACGGTTACTTAGGGATAAAGTCCCCAAACGTCGTCCCTATCCTTAATGATCTCGAGAATCGAAGACTCTCTTTTCAGCAACTCTATAAATATGAGTCATTCAAAGAGAGAGAGATCTTCCTCTTTCACCTTCTCCTCCTTTGACTTCATCATACTTTCTGCTATGGCTCCAAAAGCTTCCAGGTCGACTGGTGCGGCGGCCAAAGGGAATAGACTTGCTTCTCCGTCGAGAGCGGCAGACGCTCCTTCCATTTATTCCGACGTCCAACCTCCTCTCAAGAGTAAGGATGGTGAGCAGATGATGACTGAAATTTTAAATGGCCATAACATATATTTTCATGCGCAGGCCTGTCATATACTGCCTCTGCTATAAGCCTGGTCGATGTATGCCCTATCTCATCTGGACCACATATGTTTTGTACGATAGGGCCGCATGGACTGAGCCACATAACCGCTGCTCATTTGAACTTGAACCGCATGAGTGCCTCAAGATTGATCTGTATGAACATTTCATGACTGAGCCGCATAGGTGTCGCATAAGCACTTTATGATCAGGCCACATGAATACTGTATGGCTGGGCCGTATGAATGTCTTGTGACTGATCCGTACGAGTATTGGGCCGCATGAGTATTTCATAAGTACCTCATATTTGAGCCGCATGAACACTTCATAACTGAGCCGCATAAATGCATCTTCGAATTGAGCTGCATGAGTACTTCGTGAAGCCGGCCTCATGACTTTGGGCTGCATGAGTTCTGTTTTGGCTGGGCCGCATAACTGGCTAGGCCGCATAACAGAGTTCTTTATTTTCTTTTTGGTGCTAAGTCCCTCTTTTTTCCATGTTTTTGTAGGGATCTGGCTAGCAAACTTCTCCAGGACCGGCGTCAGCGATGGAGTAAAAATACAACATTCTAGCGCCTACATCAGACAGCTCAAAACTCCCCATGCTTCGGATGAGTTTTTCTCATGCCTTTTTGGCATACACGTCAAACAGCTTACGACTCTTCATACTTCGGAAGAGTTTTCCCCAGGTGGTAGGAAGAGCCTTTATACCTCAGAGAGTTGGACGGTGGTCAGGCGTCGTTATGAACGTCCTGCCTTAATGGCTCTCCAAGTAGGCGAAACCACCATCAGGGACCATGTTTTGAAGGTATGGTCCTTCGGGGGAGCGGGGCTAAGGCATCTGCAATACGAAGGGAAGGATAGCATGCTATATTTGCCCTCCGCCAGACAGCTCCTTGGGGTTTTAATAGCTTTGTTTGCTTCTCAGCAGTAAAACATGACTTCCTTCGAGGGCCACAAAACTGCTTGAAGACGAAGTGCTGTCAAACCAAACTATGTATTGCTAGATTTTCTTTTCTTTGCTTTCTGCTGTCGATGTAGTCCTATGAATGTAAATGATCTTGAATGAGCAGAGTATGTTCACTCCATTTTATTTGTGGCATTTTATGGTGCTTGTATTAGAGAGCCTAATACAACATTTGTATTTGATAAAGGACATCCCACTAGGAGATTTTTGTGGACCTATTGCCCTTTTGTGCATCTGGAAATACGAACAAATAGATTTGAATGATATTTTGTAGACCTACTACTTTTTGGTACACCGATGGTGCGAGTAATAGATTAGGATAACTTTTATGGACTTATTACCCTTTTTGTGTACTGGCGATGCGAGTACGGATAATAAATGGAGAGGAAACCAACATATTTACTCAGAGGTAATGAGGACGTGGTAAATATGGGTCAAAATAGAGCATTCCTGCTCAGAGGTAATGAGGACATGGTAGGAGTAGGCATAATAGGGATACACAGAACAACTCAGAGGTGCTATCAATGTGGAAGTTCTATGCATTAGGTGATTTGTTTGTTATGGATAGGAAAAATAACTCATAGGTAATATGGACGTGGTTGTTTTTCCATTGGAGAATTTTATGGACCTATTACCCTTTTTTGTACTGATGGTGCGAGTAATAGATTAGGACAAGTTTTATGGACCTAATACCCTTCTGCGCACTGGTGGTACGGGTAATAGATTTTGAGGCAAATTCTTGGTGGAGAAAAGCTATGACCAGCAAGTTCTTAGATATGACCAAGAGATGAGATATGAATTCATTCGGAGTAGTCAGAGAGTAAGTTCAGTGGTACCTGAGGGTACATAACTCAACAATCTAGAAGATTTGAAGTCAGAGTGTAAGTTCAGCGATACCAGAGGGTATATAACTCACAATCTGAGAGGTACTTGAAAGGTGTCGTTTAGACATAGTATTTCTCGAGGAACTTGCCGTTGATGGGCATCATGAGCAAGTCCCTATTTTGTTTTACGAGACGGTATGCGCCGTTAGAGAACACGGTCTCGATGATGAACGGCCCCTCCCATTTAGGCTGGAATTTGCTGGGGTTTTGTGAGTCATGACCATTGGTCTGCGAATGGCCAAGATGAGATCACCGACTTAAAATATTCTCTGTTTGACTTTCTTGTTGAAAGCTCGAGAGATACGCGCTTCGTAGAGCTCTATGCTTTGTTGAGCTTGTAAGCGCTTTTCATCTAATGCTTCTAACTCTTGTAGCCGTCGGCGGTAGTTATCGTCCGATGTTAACGGTTAAGTAAAGGCCACTCGTAGTAAGGGGATCCGAGTCTCCAATGGGAGGACTGCCTCGCTCCCATAAACCAAAGAGAACGGTGTATTTCCTGTGGCCGTCCGAATTGTCGTACGATACGCCCATAAGCACTCGCCAAGCTTTTCATTCCAGTCGTATTTGTTTGCAGAAACAAACTTTTTTAGGAGCTTGATTATGGTTTTATTGAAAGCTTCAGCCAGACTGGTAGCCGATGGGTTATATGCTGTCGAGGCCATGTTCAGAATCCGATTCTTGTCACAAAATCGATAGAAAGCGTGGCTTGCAAATTGCAAACCATTGTCATGAATAATCCTTCGGGGCAGTCCAAAACGGTAGATGACGTGATGTTTTATGAAGCTAATCACGTTCGATATCTTAACCTTGCCAATGGAACAGCTTTCGCCCATTTGAAGAAGTAATCGGTGATTGCAAGTATGAACCGATGCCTTCTAGACGACGGCGGGGTGATTGGCCCAATGATGTCCATTCCCCATGCTTCAAATGGCCAAAAGGCTACTGTCGGATGCAAGAATTCAGATGTGAGATGTATGAAATCTGTATGGATCTGGCAAGCCTTGCACTTCTTTGCATAATCAACTGCATCTGCTACCGTCGTGGGCCAGTAGTAACCCATCCGACGGAGACGATCTTCCAATTTTAGGCCAGGTTGGTGAGCCCCACAAGTGCCGTCATGAGCTTCGCATAGGGATTCTTTGGCCTCTACATTTTACAGGAATCTTAATAGTATCCCTTTGTAGGATCGTCGATATAACATTTTCGTCTCCGTATCGTAGAAGAATCTGTGGGAGTGTCTTCTGATTGAAGTTGCTTCCTTCACATTCTCTGCCAGAATTCCATAGACTGCAAAGTCGATGAGCGGGTGTCTCTAGTCTTGTGTGTCGTTAGTTATCTGGGCGGAGTAGCTCATACCCAGTTGAAGATTGTTTCTGGGGCAGACCATCTCATGGCCTATTATGTCGACTAGATGATGAGTGTCATTTGAAAGTGCCAAGGAAGCGACGAGACCTGCTAGGGCATCGGCTTCGATATTTTGGAGCCTAGGAATATGCTCTATAATGAACCCCTCCAAGGTTGTAATGATGGCAATTGCTGTCTGATAATAGGGAATCAGGTCTTCGTTGCGAACCTCGTATGAACCTCGGATCTGGTTAACAACCAACTACGAGTCACCATATGCTTCCAGGTACCTAATCCCCACTTCCTTTGCGAGTTGGAGCCCAATGACTAGAACGTTATATTCGGCTACGTTGTTCGAACATGGTTTTGTAAAAGAATACGCCTGATTGACTACTAGTCCAGAGGGGAAAATTAATACCACCCTGACTCCAGCGACGATATCACCTTGTAGCCCCGTTTTTGAAGCACCGTCGAAGAAAATTCGCCAAATAGCATCGTACGAAGTCATGTTCGAGGCGAAGACTTCATCGGGAATTTTTTTTATAAATTTTGGCTGTTTTTGAGCCTGG
Organism: Iris pallida; assembly: GCA_029216955.1. Taxonomy (NCBI): domain Eukaryota; kingdom Viridiplantae; phylum Streptophyta; class Magnoliopsida; order Asparagales; family Iridaceae; genus Iris; species Iris pallida. The sequence goes on from JANAVB010010566.1 coordinate 100,397, forward strand.
ATGGGCTACTAAGAAGTCAGCCAAGGCTTGACCTTTGATAGCTTTCTGCAGAACAAAAACCATGTCGTATTGTCACGACCCGTACCCTAGAGTAAGGGCACGAGACGTGGGTACGTCCAGCCTACGCCGCAGTGTCGGCAGTAGAACGCTGTCCTAGGTCAAACATCTAACAATATAAAGATACCTGTACAGTATATACTCTCCGAATGGAGGTGACATAGCAGATACAGTCTCAATCACAACTAAGGTAGAGCGAGATAAAAGATAGGTAAAATATGAAATCCAAAAGAGATACAGCAGATAGAAGTCTAAGTGTCTAAGATACACAAACCCAGAAAACATCTCAAAGCTCAATACAATAATCCATAGAATAAATACAACTCAATACAACTGAAATAACTAACTATACAACCTCTACTGTGTCTCCTCTAGGCTAGCAGGCAACCTCCAGGCTATCTGTAAAATTTATCAACATGTCCAGTCAGGACAGGAACGAGCACATCTCATCTAGAAAACCCAAGTAAATGACGAAGAACTATAAAACAGTTATAGACAGTTGTATTGATGAAAATGACAATTTATATTCAGGTGATGGTAAGAAAGACAGATAAAGTGCAAGGAAAGTAAATAACTAAACAAGAGAAGAATCATAGCAATAAAGACTATAAAAAAAGAACTAGCTGAACCAGGGTAACATAATATAAGTCCAGACAGTAAATGTAAACAAGTATAAGACCAACGTAAATCCAGACAACATGAATCTGATACCAGGTGATTCCAGTACAAGATGAGTCCGGTATGAGATAATTCCAGTCAGTGATCAAAGATTCCAGGGTGAGTCCGGCCTATACTCTAGCAGTGCATTTTAAAATATCGAGTTTGACATGTAAACGGCTGCAGGTAATACGGCACATCACACACCTGGCCGGGTGTGAGATGGCTATCATTCCAGTAGATTCCAGTTGGGAGATTCCAGATTAGGGTATGTCTACATGTCTTACTCTAGTATTTCCCCTCCCAGCAAGTGAATCCAGAATTCCGACACAATGATTCAAGATGAGTCCAGCTAAAATATAATGATACCAGTAAATGATTCCAGTAAATGATTCCTGTAGGTGATTCCAGTAATAGAAGCCAGGAATGATGATACCAGTAATAGAGGCCAGAAAATAAATGTGTGTCGTATACATGAATCCAGAATATCCATACGTGTTGTAACAGAGAATCACATACAACTAACTAGAACTGAAGTACAGTAATTGACAAATAAATAAGAGAACTATCAGAGAATGTACTCGCCTGATGTCTGAATGTCCAAAGTAAATATACTGTCCGATGAGAGATGTCTGGCTCCTAATCAGAATAGCACAAGTCACAACAAGTCCAAAATGACAATATGAAGTTCTACTATGCATTCTACATGATTCTAGGTCAATCTAGAGCAAAGTCAACTCTTGGTCAACTTGGTCAACCCTGAAAGTCAAACCTAGGTCAACTATGGTCAAACTAGGTCTAACAAGTCTAAATTAGGTCAAACAAGTTATTCTAGGTCTAAACAAACTAAGTATATACAAATCAAGTATCCAAGATAGCTACTAACTCATAGCCTAAGTCACTTGCTAAACCAAGCACAAAACTAAACCATAAGCTAACAAGGCACACAAACTTAGTCATATAATGTATATATATTATTCACATTCACATATTCATATACATAGATATATATAGGAAAGCTATATATATAGGCACATACATATATATATATATATATATATATATAGAGAGAGAGAGAGAGAGAGAAAGAGAGGTAAAAGAGTAAGTGAGTATGTGTGTGTTTGGCATGTGTGTGAAAGGATAAGTGTTAATGTTCTAAAATTTAGTGATAGGCAGGTGTATGTGACATGGGATACATGATGTCAAAGGGTGTATGAATGCATGTGTGTAAAAGGTTATAGGTTAACTCAGTTTATAGAAATACATACATACATACTTACCTTGTATACATGCATACATACATATCATGTATATTACATTTACATGATACATACATGTATACTTGTATTATATTATACTTACATTCATGCATATTAGATACTTGAATTTATATTAACATATTGCAAACATTCATTTCATTCATGCATCTATGCATTACCTATATGTTTTATACATATGCATATATTGTATATTCATATCATTTCATACATTAACATAGAGACATACAAACATACACACATCATATATTTCATACCTTGCATTACCTTACATATCATGTTATATATTATCATTCATTCCTTTCATATATTACATTCTATATTAACTATATACATGTATTTTCTCCATTCATTCATGCTTGCATCATATACTCTACATTACCATACATGTTATCATTATATATTACATTACAATATTTATACATTATGCATTCATATCTATCATTACATATATATCTTGCATCCATATCTAGCATTCATTATATACTTTCATGCATACATTGTATATCATTCTTTCATTCATGCATTGCTTATATGCATTATATTAATAGCATTCCTACATGCTTGCATTCAACCATATATATAAATTAATGTAAAGAGAATATATATCATATATATATCATTTTATTCATCTAACATATCATGCATTACATATCTATATTCATTTAATATACATACTACATAGGCTTATAGGTTACACAAAATGCATATATCGTATAGTCACTCTTCTACTTAAAATCAATATTGTACCAATTGGGATTTCATTAATTTTAGGATTAAAGTATGTTGTAGCTCTTCGTGTTAGCTTTCCGAAACTTTAAACGGATCACATTTTCGTGTCCGAAAGCTCCCGGAATCACGAAAATACCGAAACACGTTCGTCTTTCGTACAGCTGACACTCAAATAATTCTACAGAAAGTTACAGAAAGAATTTGGCTTATTAAAATATATATTTGGAAAACTAACTTCGATACGGTTCTTTTAAAAAAACGGAAGATAAATCGGAGTTCTAAGCTAAAAGTTATGACATTTCTAAGTTGTATTAGTTAATAAAAACGTGGATAACAATTATGACGAAATTAGGTAGTTTGAGACAAAAGAAACACAAGTATATAACATAATATATCAAGAACTCACTCTCTACACTAATATATATATATATAAGACACTATAGAACAAATCTCCAATACAAAATATGAGATTAAACATGTAATAATTCATTCATATATAACATCAACACATAGTGTGTCCAAATTTGGGGTTTTTTTCTACTAGGACACAATCACAACACAAAGGACACTCCTATGACCTCCAAATGGACACAAAATGACACGAAATAGAGATACAACCATGGGGGTCATTCCTATGGGTTCAAAATAGACCTATATGCATGAGGAAATGAAAAAAAAGAAGGAATTTATACCTTCCGGTAGATCGAATCGAAGAAAAGTCTTCCCGGAGTGACACCGACATGTAGAGATTCCAAAAGGACACGAACGAGCTCCGAATTCTCCCAAACTTGGGTAGCTTCCTCCTTGGCTAGAATGGAGAAGGAAATAAGAAGATTTGGTGGCAAAATGGAAGGATTTGGTGGAGAAATTGCTAGGGATTGCTCTCTAGAAATTTGGGGAAGAACAAGAGAGAGAGTGTGGATGAGAATAATAAAATGAACTTGAGTCTATCCTCTTCCAAAGTGGCTGGCCATATGGTGTAGCACCCAGTTTTTCAAATGAGGGTAATTTTGAAATTTTATGTTTATAATTATTTTAATAATAATATTTAATTCATGATATAATTTTTTGGTGATTTTAAATCATTTTAAAATTATTTAAATCAATAACTTGTGGTTTTGACATTTTGCTAGTGAAACCCTATAGACTGTTTGACCTAGAGCCTAACCATGTGATTATAATATTTTAATGTCATTTCTGGCCTAAGAATATTTTGTATTTGATCTCTTTGAATTATTTTGATATTATTTTATTATTTATGATATTGTTTTGGGGTTATTTGAGTCGGGTTCGAATTTCAACTCAATCCGACTTGAAACGGGGACCCGGGGGAGTTTGACTCTAGTGGGACCCACACACTAGTTAGGCATGGCCCACATGATATTAAATTTAATCCACATGATAGAAATATTTTAGTTAGAGGTTAGACTAATTATTATGGATAAGGTTAGTGTGATTAGAGACTTTAGAATGACTAATTTAGCCCCAACTAATTAGCCCTTTCCTAATATTCATAGAATAGGTTAGTAGGGGCTTTTGGACTTTTCCTAATAGGACAAAACCACCTTTATGGCCAGCCACAATAAAGATAGGGTTGAGCCTCCCATTTGTCATTATCCATCTATTTTTCTCTCTCTTATTCTTCCCCAAATTTCTAGAGAGCAATCCCTAGCAATTTCTCCACCAAATCCTTCCATTTCACCACCAAATCTTCTTCTTTCCTTCTCCATTCTAGCCAAGGAGGAAGCTACCCAAGTTTGGGAGGATTCGGAGCTCGTTCATGTCCTTTTGGAATCTCTACGTGTCGGTGTCGCTCCGGGAAGGTTTTTCTTCGATTCGATCTACCGGGAGGTATAAATCCCTTCTCTTTTTCATTTTCTCATGCATATAGGTCTATTTTGAACCCATAGGAATGACCCTCATGGTTGTATCTCCATTTATGTCCATTTTGTGTCCATTTGGAGGTCATAGGAGTGTCCTTTGTGTTGTGGATGTGTTCATGTTACATATATAGATTTATATATATATATTGTAATGAGAGTGTATCTATATTTATATATGTAATAAATGGTTCATGATGATTATATAATCAAGTTTGTGAGTGTGGTTCCTCATATTATTATTGCTATTATTGTTGTGGATAATTAGGATATATATTGTGTATTATTTTGGCTCAAACTATCTATATCCGTCATGATTTTTATCCACGTTTTTAATTTCAGCCCTAACTTAGAAATATCATAACTTCTAGCTCAAAGCTCGGTTTAATCTTCCATTTTTTTTAAAAGAAGCGTATTGAAGTTAGATTTCCAAAAACATGTATTAATAGGCCTATTTCTTTCTGTAACTTCTGGAGAATTATTTGAGTGTCAGCTGTACGAAAGACAAACGCGTTCTCGGTGTTTTCGCGATTCCGGGAGTTTTCGAAAACGAAAATGCGATCCGTTTGAAGTTTTGGAAAGCTAACACATAGATCTATAACATACTTTAATCCTAAAGTTTAATTCATGCTGAGATGGTACAGTATTGATTATTAGTAGGAGTTACTATTCGGCATATGCATTTTGTGCACCCTTGTGTGTAATATAATATTCTATTTGATTTTAACCCATGTTAATATATATACATTATGTAATTAAATAGAGAATGCAAGCATGAGTAAATGGTTAAATAAATGATGTATGAGGTATAAGTATCCTATCTAATGTAAGCATGTATAACTATGGCTTGTAATGAATATGTAGGTTCCATAGTATGAAATGGATGGTGCATATAGTAGTGCAAGAGAATAAATGAATGATGAATGAATGCAAGCATGAATGTAATATAATAATAGATGTAATGTATGCAATATACAAGTTAATGAGATATAATGTTCTATGTTAACACAAATCCTATATTACCTCATGTACCCCTTACACTATGTTGACACTATCACACTTGACACTTTGCTCACTTACACTTTGACACTCTTTGATATGTATACACTATGTATGCCCATTTAACCCTCACTTCCCCTTTGCCATGTTCATATACACACACAGCCTCTTAAATAAGTATTTATGAATATAGTTAACTTAGCTATGTATGTATATTATATATATGTTAGCATATTGTGTTATAATATATAAGTTTATATAACTATTTGAAATGCCATAAATATAGACCTAATGTTGAATACCAATATATGCATGTGTATATATGTGTAGACATATATAGCTTAAAGTAATAGATTACGTAGTGTATATCCAATATGAATTCTTGCCTATTTGAGTATTGAATAATTGCATACTATATAGAGTTGGGTGTATGTTGGCTTGTATAGCCTTGTATTGATGTGTGCTTACTAGGATAGTCTTGGTTAGGCATAGTAAGCCTTGCTGGGTTAGGACATGACCTAGTTTGACTAGTGCAGTTGACCAGAGTTGACCAAGGGTTGACTTTGGCCTAGTTTGACCTAGATTCATGTATAATGCATTGTAGTGCCTTATATTACCCTTCTGGACATGTTGTGACTTGTTCTGTTCTAATTAGGAGCCAGACACCTCTCCTCAGACAGTATCTTTACCTTGGACATTCAGATATCAGGCGAGTACATTCTCTGATCATTTCATATCATGTTTAGAATTATTTTCCTGCTTTAAATTACTTTACTTGATACTGTCACGTTGGTCACACGGATTGGTACTATATGGATCTTTTCATGAGATGTTATCCCCCTCGGGAGCATCGGATACTGCATGTTTTGTGCGTTTCACGAATCATTACGTATCTCTTTGCTTCCTCTGATTCACGAATCGCTTGTGACACATGTACTGTCATGTTCACAGAGCCATCATGAATCACCTTCACGTATCACTCATTTTATGAGCCATGTGAAGTTTTACGAATCTTAACATAACTTGAACAGATCCTTGTGTATTGATTGGGGATGGGAGAGTAGAAATAGACATGTAAATATTATCCAAGTAGCTGTAATCATGAATCACTCTCTTAGATGTAGTCATGAATCTCCTATGCCATTCACATATTTATATTTTACTCTGACTCACTAGTCACTATTAGCTCTCTACTTATAGTAGATATTTCTATTACAGTTCTCTCTCTCTCTGTTTACATACTGTATTTCTTCAGTTCATGTATCTTACTTTACTGCATGATTATATTTTCTAACCTGCTATGAACTGTTGAGATGTAATGTGCTCGCTCCTGTTCTGACTGGACCTGTTGATAAATTTTACAGATAGCCTGGAGGTTGCCTGCTAGCCTAGAGGAGACAATAGAGGTTGCATAGATAGCTAGGGTTTTTGCTTATAGTTTACTTTCAGTCATCTTGAGTTGTATTTATGGATTACTGTATTTAGGTTTTGAGATGTATTCTGAGTTTGTATCTTAGACACTTAGACTTCTATCTGTTGTATCTCTTTTTGATTTCATGTTTTATCTATCTTTCTTTATGCTCTACCTTAGATGTGATTGAGTTTACATTCTGCTATGTCACCCCCATTCGGGGAGTATAAACTGTTAGTCTTATACTGTTAGATGCATTGAGACCTAGGACAGCGTTCTACCGTCGACACTGCGGCGTAGGCTGGGCGTTGTTACGTTCTCGTGCCCTAATTCAAGGGTGCGGGTCGTGACACGTTTTTAGTGGTGGCCCATGCAGGTCGAGATTCGCATTAGTGCGATTTCATAGTAGCGCAATGACTTAGTTGTACTACTACGAGCCTGCTATAGGATATATAAATTAAGGTGTTAGGATGAAAGGGTACTCAATCACTGTTAGGATTCCTTGAGAGATTCCTGGGTTGACCCTTGAGAATCTCATTTTGAATTCCGATTTAAACTCCTTTTCCTTGTTTTGATTCACCTTTTTCCTTGATTTGAATTTGATTTGGTGGATTCATTGTAGAACTTTGAATCCTGGTATTAGTTGATGATTTTGATAAAATTTTGTAGTTGTTGATTTAATTTTGTATTTAGATTAATATTTTCAAATCCAAAGTACTCAATCACACTTAGGATTCTTTGAGATATTTCTGGGACGACCCTTGAGAAACTTATTTTGAACTTCAATTGGAATTCCTTTTCCTCTTGTTTGGATTCACCCTCATTCCTTGCTATTGAATTTAAGCTTGATGGGTTCCTCTCGTTTGAACCGATGAGAAGGAACATATCTTCATTATTCTTTCTCGCCATTATTCCCTTACATTCTTATTATCTCTTATTTTAAACTCTGTCTCATTACATTAATTACCCATATCTTGCCGTCTCTACCAGATGTACTTCAAAACCCTTGAATCTTCGTATCTTTTGCATGGGGAAGGCTAAGGAAGTGACGTAAATTATGTAGCTCACAGAAGACGTAACTGGTTATTTATGATGATCTAAAGGAAATCAAATGTGGAGTGTTCCATATGGAAACTTGAGATAGAAATGTGGTAAAGATCTCGAATAGAATAAAGAGATGTATACTGCCAATCTGGAAACAATTATATTTAGAGAAATTTTGGGGTTATGAGATAGTTTATAGGTGTATTCAAAACTAATGAGGATATCAGAGGTCAACCTAGTTTTGAGAACTTAGAAAATCTTGGTTATTGATTCTGGGAAAAACTTTTACTCTGAGGCTATGTAGAAGGTTAGTAGTGGAAAAAAGAAGTTAATTGTGTTTAATAAGGATATTAAACAAGATGTTGCGAGGAAATGACTAGGGATAGAGAGAACACAAAGTTATGGAAGTTTAGAGATTGTTGTGAAATATTTTTTGGAGAATAATATTCAAGGGTGTATGTTGAAGAAAATACGGAAGTTGATTTTATGATGGAAGATAAGTTTTGTAAGGCCTAGAGATTTAAATTAAATAATACGAGTAGAACAATTTGAACAAGTTCAAGGAATTCATAAACGGGATTAGAGGTTTTGGGTCAAATTTAAGACAAGGTGAAAGAACTTGGAAATTTAAATAAATGGTTAATGTTGATTCCTAAATGTGAGGGTTGTGCTTCAAGAGTGATGTTCGGAAATTGGGAATTGCCTACGGTAGTCATGGTAAGGGTTTAAAGGTTAAATTTTCATATGGAGACTGGTGAGGTAAAGGTATGATTGGCAAGTTATGACCAGATGAACTTAAGAGTATCAGAAGCAGATGACTAACTCGATCTTCATTATTTTTGTGCATTAATTACCACCTCTTGAACTCCCACTTTCTAATTGAGATCCTTGACGTTCCTTATCGTGACTTTGATATTCGGAATGTAATACTAGCTGTTACCCTCCAACAAATCTTATATGCAAGACCTAGACGAGCTCACCTTCGTGTAGGTATCATCCCACTAAAACCCGTCTTCTTGTACTCTATTTTTTTGATATGATTTTCTGGTCAAACTGGCTAAACTAACCTCTACCATTATACTAAATTTCTTCTATTTCAATTAGAAATCCAGCCTTGACTCAATTCTTTCGACCGACATGTGATGGGTTCTGCTTGTTTCCTTAGATGCTTAACCTTGTACCTTATCTGATTACTTGACCCGTGGTTAAGAAACTTGGGACTATGTAATTTCTTTCATCATTACCACCCTTATATCTTGTGCTGCTAAATTAGCCTTAGTTTTGCAAGCTTATCTATTTTCGAGCTTGGTCATGACATATTTTATTGGGTGGCCACCCACTAACATATGTCTAATCAGAATCGGTACATGATGGTCTGATCAAACTATTGCACTTTGGTTCGCTTTTCATGTATCAATCTACGAGAATAGAGACATTGTTAAAATTGACCCTAGAGTCTCATTCGCGACAGCCTTGAAAATTCTCCTTGAAATCTTTCATCGCCTATGAACCTCGTATTCGTACTCCAGTCGATTAAATTTAATCATGACCTGAACCTCCATCATTGGATGCTCGTGCTCATACTTTGATTTCATTGATTCCCTTCTTACCCAAATCTCGTTTTATCCGAAATTGATCAACTTAGATGTGTCAAGGCAAAAATCTATTTGTGATTGTTGTGCCTAAATTTTCAAATTTTTACCATTTATGGAATAGTAACCTTTTAATAATTTCTTAGTTGCTTGTTAATGACCAATTTTTATATAGGATGGTAGACAGCCCTACAACCTTGATGATTGTTGTTTCCTTACCTTCCCAATTAGGACACCCTAGATTGTTTGTGTGTTGATACCATAGTACTGTTTTTGACCTAGAATGACCAGTGCACCTAGGTGAGACTTCAACTGCTACGGTATGTCCTGACCTTGTATACTATTCCTTCAAATTGCATGATTTAGATAAATATTTTTTTAGACCTTGATTGGAAAATAGGGACGTCACCCCATTAGTATCAGTTGTAAAATATCTAATAGGTTAGTCCTTGATGTGGGGATGTGTGCTCTAAACATGTAGCTTATGAGATTATGAGAGATTATAGTATCAGCCTTGATAGGATGTACTAGTCTTTTGGTGAGTATAAATGTGTTATGAGAGATAGGGGCCTATATGTCTAGTAATGCATCGTTCCTATGGTCATAGAATGTATTAATAGATGGTTAAGGAAGATAATAGTTTGAGCATACCTATAGCCTATGATCAGGTCCTTTTCATCCTTAGTTAAGACCACTTTAAAATAGGTCCAGTCCCTTGGATATAGGTTCCAGTCCAGATTTTATTGAAGTTCCATTACCGCCGTACAGCAGAGCAGTATGGAGGTATTCCTAGATTGACACTTTTTAGATGTCCGTTTATTTTACAGTGTTAAGAAGTGTTACCTTAGATATTGGGTAGGTTAGAGGCTCTAGAAGGAGTACTATCGATCTTAAATTTCGAGGACGAAATTTTTCTAAGGTGGGTAGAGTTGTAGCACCCAGTTTTCCAAATGGGATAATTTTGAATTTTGTGTTTATAATATTTTAATAATGATATTTAATTCATGATATGATTTTTGGTGATTTTAAATCATTTTAAAATTATTTAAATCAATAACTTGTGGTTTTGACGTTTTGCTAGTGAAACCCTATAGACGTTTGACCTAGAGCTAACTATGTGATTATGATATTTAATGTCATTTTTGGCCTAAGGATATTTACATTTGACCTCTTGAATTATTTTGATATATTTTATTATTTATGATATTGTTTTGGGGTTATTTGAGTCGGGTTCGAATTTCAACTCAATCCGACTTGAAACGGGGACCCGGGGAGTTTGACTCTAGTGGGACCCACACACTAGTTAGGCATGGCCACGTGATATTAAATTTAATCCATATGATAGAATATTTTAGTTAGAGGTTAGACTAATTATTATGGATAAGGTTAGTGTGATTAGAGACTTTAGAATAAATAATTAGCCCCAACCATTAGCCCTTTCCTAATACTATAGAATAGGTTAGTAGGGGCTTTTGGACTTTTCCTAATAGGACAAAACCACCTTTATGGCCAGCCACAATAAGGATAGGGTTGAGCTCCCATTTGTCATTATTCATCTATTTTTCTCTCTCTTGTTCTTCCCAAATTTCTAGAGCAATCCCTAGCAATTTCTCCACCAAATCCTTCCATTTCACCACCAAATCTTTTCTTCCTTCTCATTCTAGCCAAAGGAGGAAGCTACCAAGTTTGGGAGGATTCGGAGCTCGTTCATGTCCTTTTGGAATCTCTACGTGCGGTGTCGCTCCGGAAAGGTTTTCTTCGATTCGATCTACCGGGAGGTAAATCCCTTCTCCTTTTATTTCCTCATGCATATAGGTCTATTTTGAACCCATAGGAATGACCCCCATGGTTGTATCTCCATTTGTGTCCATTTGTGTCCATTTGGAGGTCATAGGAGTGTTCTTGTGTTGGGATGTGTTCATGTTACATAATAGATTATATATATATATATATATATATATATTATATATATATATATATATTATAGATATATATTATATATATAATATATATATTGTAATGAGGTGATCGATATTTAATATGTAATAAATGGTTCATGATGATTATAATCAAGTTTGTGAGTGTGGTTCCTCATATTATTATTGCTATTATTGTTGTGGATAATTAGGATATATTTGGTGATCTTTTGGCTCAAACTATCTAAATCCGTCATGATTTTTATCCACGTTTAATTTCAGCCCTAACTTAGAAATGTCATAACTTCTAGCTCAAAGCTCGGTTTAATCTCCCGTTTTTTTTAAAAGAAGCGTATTGAAGTTAGCTTTCCAAAAACATGTATTAATAGGCCTAATTCTTTCTGTAACTTTCTGGAGAATATTTGAGTGTCAGCTGACGAAAGACAAACGCGTTCTCGGTGTTTCGCGATTCCGGAGTTTCCGAAAACGAAAATGCGATCCGTTGAAGTTTTGAAGCTAACACATAGATCTATAACATACTTTAATCCTAAATTTTAATTCATGCTGAGATGGTACAGTATTGATTATTAGTAGGAGTTACTATTCGGCATATGTATTTTGTGCACCTTGTGTGTAATATAATGTTCTATTTAATTTTAACCCATGTTAATATATATATATATTATGTAATTAAATAGAAAATACAAGCATGAGTAAATGGTTAAATAACGATGTATGAGGTGTAAGTATCCTATCTAATGGAAGCATGTATAACTATGGCTTGTAATAATATGTAGGTTCCATAGTATGAAATGGATGGGCATATAGTAGTGCAGAGAGAAATGAATGATAAATGAATGCAAGCATGAATGTAATGTAATAAAGATGTAATGTATGCAATATACAAGTTAATGAGATGTAATATTCTATGTTAACACAATCCTATATTACCTCATGTACCCCTTACACTATGTTGACACTATCACACTTGACACTTTGCTCACTTATACTTTGACACTCTTTGATATGTATACACTATATATGCCCATTTAACCCTCACTTCCCCTTTGCCATGTTCACATACACACACATAGCCTCTTAAATAGTATTTATGAATATAGTTAACTTAGCTATGTATGTATATATATATATTTAGCATATTGTGTTATATAATAGTTTATATAACCATTTGAAATGCCATGAATATACCTAATGTTGATACCAATATATGCATGTGTATATATGTGTAGACATATAGCTTAAAGTAATAGATTACCTAGTGTATATCCAATATGAATTCTTGTCTATTTGAGTATTGAATAATTGCATACTATATAGAGTTGGGTGTATGTTGGCTTGTATAGCCTTGTATTGATGTGGCTTGCTAGGATAGTCTTGGTTAGGCATAGTAAGACTTGCTGGGTTAGGACATGACCTAGTTTGACTAGTTTGACTAGTACAGTTGACCAGAGTTGACCAAGGGTTGACTTTGGCCTAGTTTGACCTAGATTCATGTATAATGCATTGTAGTGCTTTATATTACCCTTCTGGACATGTTGTGACTTTGCTGTTAGTTAGGAGCCAGACACCTCTCCTCAGATAGTATCTTTACCTTGGACATTCAGATATCAGGCGAGTACATTCTCTGATCATTTCATATCATGTTTAGAATTATTTTCCTGCTTTAAATTACTTTACTTGATACTGTCACGTTGGTCCACGGATTGGTACTATATGGATCTTTCATGAGATGTATCCCCCTCGGGAGCATCGGATACTGCATGTTTTGTGCGTTTCACGAATCATCACGTATCTCTATGCTTCCTCTGATTCACGAATCGCTTGTGACATATGTACTCTCATGTTCACAGAGCCATCATGAATCACCTTCACGTATCACTCATTTTTATGCCATGTGAAGTTTTACGAATCTTAACATAACTTGAACAGATCCTTGTGTATTAATTGGGGATGGGGGAGTAGAAATAGACATGTGAATATTATCCAAGTAGCTGTAGTCATGAATCACTCTCTTAGCTGTAGTCATGAATCTCCTATGCCATTCACATATTTATATTTTACTCTGACTCACTAGTCACTATTAGCTCTCTACTTATAGTAGATATTTCTATTACAGTTCTCTCTCTCTGTTTACATACTGTATTCTTCAGTTCATGTATCTTACTTTACTGCATGATTATATTTTCTAACCTGCTATGAACTGTTGAGATGTAATGTGCTCGCTCCTGTCCTAACTGGACCTGTTGATAAATTTTACAGATAGCCTGGAGGTTGCCTGCTAGCCTAGAGGAGACAGTAGAGGTTGCATAGATAGTAGGGTTTTTGCTTATAGTTTATTTTCAGTCATCTTGAGTTGTATTTATGGATTACTATTTGGGTTTTGAGATGTATTCTGAGTTTGTATCTTAGATACTTAGACTTCTATCTGTTGTATCTCTTTTTGATTTTATGTTTTATCTATCTTTCTTTATGCTCTACTTAGATGTGATTGAGTTTACATTCTGCTATGTCATCCCCATTCGGGGAGTATAAACTGTTTAGTGTATACTGTTAGATGCATTGAGACCTAGGACAGCGTTCTACAGCCGACACTGCGGCGTAGGCTGGGCGTTGTTACGTTCTCGTGCCCTAACTCTAGGGTGCGGGTCGTGACACGTTTTTAGTGGTGGCCCATGCTGGTCGAGATTCGCATTAGTACGATTTTATAGTAGCGCAATGACTTAGTTGTACTACTACGAGCCTGCTATAGGATATATAAATTAAGGTGTTAGGATGAAAGGGTACTCAATCACTGTTAGGATTCCTTGAGAGATTCCTGGGTTGACCCTTGAGAATCTCATTTGAATTCCGATTTAAACTCCTTTTCCTTGTTTTGATTCACCTTTTCCTTGATTGAATTTGATTTGGTGGATTCATTGTAGAACTTTGAATCTTGGTATTAGTTGATGATTTTGATAAAATTTTGTAGTTGTCGATTTAATTTTGTATTTAGATTAATATTTTCAAATCCAAGTACTCAATCACACTTAGGATTCTTTGAGAGATTTCTGGGACGACCCTTGAGAACTTATTTTGAACTTCAATTGGAATTCCTTTTCCTCTTGTTTGGATTCACCCTCATTCCTTGCTATTGAATTTAAGCTTGATGGGTTCCTCTCGTTTGAACCGATGAGAAGGAACATATCTTCATTATTCTTTCTCGCCATTATTTCCTTACATTCTTATTTATCTCTTATTTAAACTCTGTCTCATTACATTAATTACCTATCTTGTCTCTACCAGATGTACTTCGAAACCCTTGAATCTTCGTATCTTTTGCATGGGGAAGGCTAAGGAAGTGACGTAAATTATGTAGCTCAGAGAAGACGTAACTGGTTATTTTATGATGATCTAAAGGAAATCAAATGTGGAGTGTTCCATATGGAAACTTGATATAGAAATGTGGTAAAGATCTCGAATAGAATAAAGAGATGTATACTGCTAATCTGGAAACAATTATTTAGAGAAATTTTGGGGTTATGAGATAGTTTATAGGTGTATTCAAAACTAATGAGGATATCAGAGGTCAACCTAGTTTGAGAACTTAGAAAATCTTGGTTATTGATTCTGGGAAAAACTTTTACTCTGAGGCTATGTAGAAGGTTAGTAATGAAAAGAAGTTAATTGTGTTTAATAAGGATATTAAACAAGATGTTGCGAGGAAATGACTAGGGATAGAGAGAACAAAGTTATGGAAGTTTAGAGATTGTTGTGAAATATTTTTGGAGAATAATATTCAAGGGTGTATGTTGAAGAAAATACGGAAGTTGATTTTGATGGAAGATAAGTTTTGTAAGGCCTAGAGATTTAAATTAATAATACGAGGAGAACAATTTGAACAAGTTCAAGGAATTCATAAACGGGATTTAGAGGTTTTGGGTCAAATTTAAGACAAGGTGAAAGAACTTGGAAATTTAAATAAATGGTTAATGTTGATTCCTAAATGTGAGGGTTGTGCTTCAAGAGTGATGTTTGGAAATTGGGAATTGCCTACGGTAGTCATGGTAAGGGTTTAAAGGTTAAATTTTCATATGGAGACTGGTGAGGTAAAGTATGATTGGCAAGTTATGACCAGATGAACTTAAGAGTATCAGAAGCAGATGACTAACTCGATCTTCATTATTTTGTGCATTAATTACCACCTCTTGAACTCCCACTTTCTAATTGAGATCCTTGACGTTCCTTATCGTGACTTTGATATTCGGAATATAATACTAGCTGTTACCCTCCAACAAATCTTATGCAAGACCTAGACGAGCTCACCTTCGTGTAGGTATCATGTCCCACTAAAACCCGTCTTCTTGTACTCTATTTTTTGATATGATTTTCTGGTCAACTGGCTAAACTATAACCTCTACCATTATACTAAATTTCTTCTTATTCAATTAGAAATCCAGCCTTGACTCAATTCTTTCGACCCGACATGTGATGGTGTTCTGCTTGTTTCCTTAGATGCTTAACCTTACCTTATCTGATTACTTGACCCGTTGGTTAAGAAACTTGGACTATGTTTCCTTTTCATCATTACCACCCTATATCTTGTGCTGCTAAATTAGCCTTAGTTTTGCAAGCTTATCTATTTTCGAGCTTGGTCATGACATATTTTATTGGGTGGCCACCCACTAACATATTGTCTAATCAGAACCGGTACATGATGGTCTGATCAACCTATTGCACTTTGGTTCGCTTTTTCATGTATCAATCTACGAGAATGGAGACATTGTTAAATTGACCCTAGAGTCTCATTCGCGACAGCCTTGAAAATTCTCCTTGAAATCTTTTCATCGCCTATGAACCTCGTATTCGTACTCAGTCGAATTAAATTTAATCATGACCTGAACCTCCATCATTGGATGCTCGTGCTCATACTTTGATTTCATTGATTTCCTTCTTGCCCAAATCTCGTTTTATCCCGAAATTGATCAACTTAGATCGTGTCAAGACAAAAATCTATTTGTATTTGTTGTGCCTAAATTTTCAAATTTTTGCCATTTTATGGAATAGTAACCTTTTAATTTCTTAGTTGCTTGTTAGACCAATTTTTATATAGGATGGTAGACAGCCCTACAACCTTGATGATTGTTGTTCCTTACCTTCCCAATTAGGACCCTAGATTGTTTGTGTGTTGATACCATAGTACTGTTTTGACCTAGAATGAGATGCACCTAGGTGACTTCCAACTGCTACGGTATGCCTGACCTTGTATACTATTCCTTCAAATTGCATGATTTAGATAAATATTTTTAGACCTTGATTGTTGGAAATAGGGACGTCACCCCATTAGTATCAGTTGTAATATATATAGGTTACTCCTTGATTGGGGATGTGTGTCTCTAAACATGTAGCTTATGAGATTTATGAGAGATTAGTATCAGCCTTGATAGGATGTACTAGTCTTTTGGTGAGTATAAATGTGTTAGAGAGATAGGGGCCTATATGTCTTAGTAATGCATCGTTCCTATGGTAATAGAATGTATTAATAGATGGTTAATAGGAAGATAATAGTTTGAGCATACCTATAGCCTATGATCAGTTCCTTTTCATCCTTAGTTAAGACCACTTTAAAATAGGTCCAGTCCCTTGGATATAGGTTCCAGTCCATATTTATTGAAGTTCCATTACCGCCGTACAGCAGAGCAGTATTGGAGGTATTCCTAGATTGACACTTTTTAGATGTCCGTTTATTATTCCAGTGTTAGAAGTGTTACCTTAGATATTGGGTAGGTTAGAGGCTCTAGAAGGAGTACTATCGATCTTAAATTTCGAGGACGAAATTTTTCTAAGGTGGGTAGAGTTGTAGCACCCAGTTTTCCAAATGAGGATAATTTTGAAATTTGTGTTTATAATTATTTTAATATGATATTTAATTCATGATATGATTTTTGGTGATTTTAAATCATTTTAAAATTATTTAAATCAACTTGTGGTTTTGACGTTTTGCTAGTGAAACCCTATAGACTGTTTGACCTAGAGCCTAACCATGTGATTATGATATTTTAATCATTTTTGGCCTAAGGATATTTTGCATTTGACCTCTTTGAATTATTTTGATATTTTTTATATTTATGATATTGTTTTGGGGTTATTTGAGTCGGGTTCGAATTTCAACTCAATCCGACTTGAAAACGGGGACCCGGGAGTTTGACTCTAGTGGGACCCACCACTAGTTAGGCATGGCCCACATGATATAAATTTAATCCATATGATAGAATATTTTAGTTAGAGGTTAGACTAATTATTATGGATAAGGTTTGTGATTAGAGACTTTAGAATGACTAATTTCCCCAACCAATTAGCCCTTTCCTAATACTCATAGAATAGGTTAGTAGGGGCTTTTGGACTTTTCCTATAGGACAAAACCACCTTTATGGCCAGCCACAATAAGGATAGGGTTGAGCCTCCCATTTGTCATTATTCCATCTATTTTCTCTCTTGTTCTTCCCCAAATTTCTAGAGAGCAATCCCTAGCAATTTCTCCACCAAATCCTTCCATTTCACCACCAAATCTTTTTCTTTCCTTCTCCATTCTAGCCAAGGAGGAAGCTAGCCAAGTTTGGGAGGATTCGAGCTCGTTCATGTCCTTTTGGAATCTCTACGTGTCGGTGTCGCTCCGGAAGGTTTTTCTTCGATTCGATCTACCGGGAGGTATAAATCCCTTCTCCTTTTCATTTCCTCATGCATATAGGTCTATTTTGACCCATAGGAATGACCCCCATGGTTGTATCTCCATTTGTGTCCATTTTGTGTCCATTTGGAGGTCATAGGAGTGTTCTTTGTGTTGTGGTGTTTTCATTTACATATATAGATTTATATTATATATATTATATATATATATATAATATATATATATATATATATATTGTATGAGAGTGTATCTATATTTATATATGTAATAAATGGTTCATGATGATTATATAATCAAGTTTGTGAGTGTGGTTCCTCATATTATTATTGCTATTATTGTTGTGGATAATTAGGATATATATGTGTATTCTTTTGGCTCAAACTATCTAAATCCGTCATAATTTTATCCACGTTTTTAATTTCAGCCCTAACTTAGAAATGTCATAACTTCTAGCTCAAAGCTCGGTTTAATCTCCCGTTTTTTTTAAAAGAAGCGTATTAAAGTTAGCTTTCCAAAAACATGTATTAATAGGCCTAATTCTTTCTGTAACTTTCTGGAGAATTATTTGAGTGTCAGCTGTACGAAAGACAAACGCGTCTCGTGTTTTCGCGATTTCGGGAGTTTTCGAAAACGAAAACGCGATCCGTTTGAAGTTTTGGAAAGCTAACACATAGATCTATAACATACTTTAATCCTAAATTTTAATTCATGCTGATATGGTACAGTATTGATTATTAGTATGAGTTACTATTCGGCATATGCATTTTGTGCACCCTTGTGTGTAATATAATGTTCTATTGATTTTAACCCATGTTAATATATATACATTATTAATTAAATAGAAATGCAAGCATGAGTAAATGGTTAAATAAATGATGTATGAGGTGTAAGTATCCTATCTAATGTAAGCATGTCTAACTATGGCTTGTAATGAATATGTAGGTTCATAGTATGAAATGGATGTGCATATAGTAGTGCAAGAGAATAAATGAATGATAAATGAATGCAAGAATGAATGTAATGTAATAATAGATGTAATGTATGCAATATACAAGTTAATGAGATGTAATATTCTATGTTAACACAAATCCTATATTACCTCATGTACCCTTACACTATGTTGACACTATCACACTTGACACTTTGCTCACTTACTTTGACACTCTTTGATATGTATACACTATATATGCCCATTTAACCTCACTTCCCTTTGCCATGTTCACATACACACATAGCCTCTTAAATAAGTATTTATGAATATAGTTAACTTAGCTATGTATGTATATTATATATATGTTATATTGTGTTATAATATATAAGTTATATAACCATTTGAAATACCATGAATAGACCTAATGTTGAATACCAATATATGCATGTGTATATATGTGTAGACATATATAGCTTAAAGTAATAGATTACCTAGTGTATATCCAATATAAATTCTTGCCTATTTGAGTATTGAATATTACATGCTATATAGAGTTGGGGTGTATGTTGGCTTGTATAGCCTTGTATTGATGTGTGCTTGCTAGGATAGTCTTGGTTAGGCATAGTAAGACTTGCTGGGTTAGGACATGACCTAGTTTGACCTAGTTTGCTAGTGCAGTTGACCAGTTGACCAAGGGTTGACTTTGGCCTAGTTTGACCTAGATTCATGTATAATGCATTGTAGTGCTTTATATTACCCTTCTGGACATGTTGTGACTTGTTCTGTTCTAGTTAGGAGCCAGACACCTCTCCTCAGATAGTATCTTTACCTTGGACATTCAGATATCAGGCGAGTACATTCTCTGATCATTTCATTCATGTTTAGAATTATTTCTGCTTTAAATTACTTTACTTGATACTGTCACGTTGGTCACACGGATTGGTACTATATGGATCTTTTCATGAGATGTTATCCCCTCGGGAGCATCGGATACTGCATGTTTTGTGCGTTTCACGAATCATCACGTATCTCTTGCTTCCTCTGATTCACGAATCGCTTGTGACACATGTACTCTCATGTTCACAGAGCCATCATGAATCACCTTCACGTATCACTCATTTATGAGCATGAAGTTTCACGAATCTAACATAACTTGAACAGATCCTTGTGTATTGATGGGGATGGGGGAGTAGAAATAGACATGTGAATATTATCCAAGTAGCTGTAGTCATGAATCACTCTCTTAGCTGTAGTCATGAATCTCATATGCCATTCACATGTTTATATTTTACTCTGACTCACTAGTCACTATTAGCTCTCTACTTATAGTAGATATTTCTATTACAGTTTCCTCTCTTTCTGTTTACATACTGTATTTCTTCAGTTCATGTATCTTACTTTACTGCATGATTATATTTTCTAACCTGCTATGAACTGTTGAGATGTAATGTGCTCGCTCCTGTCCTGACTGGACCGTTGATAAATTTTACAGATAGCCTGAGGTTGCCTTCTAGCCTAGAGGAGACAGTAGAGGTTGCATAGATAGCTAGGTTTTTGCTTATAGTTTATTTTCAGTCATCTTGAGTTGTATTTATGGATTACTGTATTTGGGTTTTGAGATGTATTCTGAGTTTGTATCTTAGACACTTAGACTTCTATCTGTTGTATCTCTTTTTGATTTCATGTTTTATCTATCTTTCTTTATGCTCTACCTAGATGTGATTGAGTTTACATTCTGCTATGTCACCCCCATTCGAGAGTATAAACTGTTTAGTCTTATACTGTTAGATGCATTGAGACCTAGGACAGCGTCTACCGCCGACACTGCGGCGTAGGCTGGGCGTTGTTACGTCTCGTGCCCTAACTCTAGGGTACGGGTCGTGACATATGGGGCTATTTGTCCTATTATGGAAGGTCCAAAATGCCCCCACTAACCTATTCTATTAGTATTAGGAAAGGGCTAATTGGTTGGGGCTAAATTAGTCATTCTAAAGTCTCTAATCACACTAACCTTATCCATAATAATTAGTCCTAACCTCTAACTAAAATATTTCTATCATGTGGGCCATGGCTAACTAATGTGTGGTCCACTAAAGTCAACACTACCCCCGGGTCCCCGTTTCAAGTCGGATTGAGCTGAAATTCGAACCCGGCTTAAATAATCCCAAAACAATATCATAATAATAAAATAAATTTCAAAAATATTTAAAAATACAAAATGATAAAATACCCCTGCTCCTAAAACTGGGGGTGACAAATTCATCGAAATTAAAACCAAACAATAGTAAAATATCAAAATCACAAGTCATAATTTTAAATAGTTTAAAAATGATTAATAATCACCAAAAATCATAATATGAAATAATAATCAATAAATAATTATAATTACAAAATTTCAAAATTACCCTCATCTGGAAAACTTGGTGTTACAATCCTACCCACCTTATAAAAATTTCGTCCTCGAAATTAAGCTGATCGCACCCCTTCTATGTCAAACATAGTCAAGGGTCAATCACTAGTCAATTTCTCAACACCAAGTACTTGGTCATCAACTGGTCAACTTCTTAGGGTTTTACCTATGCTAGCTATCTAGGTGTTTGGCAACTAGAATTTAGCAAAAGAGAAACTCTATAATAGACTAGCTCTTAACTTCCCAATCCTATCAAGTCACCTATAACTAATACCTACAAGCAAGCACCTGAATACCAAATACCACATATATATATATATATAATATATATATTATATATATATATATATTATATATATATATAATATATATATATATATATGCTCAAGAACAAGAACCCATCACATATATCCTAAGTAATCATCTATATTATACATGACTGATCACCAAGGGTTAAGGCAGACTAAACTTATATGGTCTGAAACAATGCTTAGAACTAGGCTAAGGATGAATGGTCTGAATCAAGGGGACATGGTATCTAGTGAAGGGTCTGCAATACTGCTTAAAGGTGATGAACACAAAGGAACTCAACACGAAGAGAACTTAACTAAAATGGAAAACTGAACCAAGTATAGGCTAAACAACATGTTTTATAACCCTAAACAACAATGGACTGTAGATACCAACTAACCTATATCCCATATGCCAATATCATCTGCAATCTATCTATGCAAATAGATCGACCTCTCGGTCTTAGGTGAAACTACAACTATACTCAAAGGCAGGCTCTGGTCATGGGTGCCCACTGAAAAGGTAAGGAAAAGTAGTAATAATCTCAAGGCTGTAAGGCATACTAACATCATATGTGTAACTGGTTGGTATTATAGATACATGAGAATTATCTGCAATGGGTTACTATTCTAACACCATGCTAACTATCACCTCTAGGGTACAGACACTCTACAAGTCATCATACCATTATACTATGATGGAACTACCTATGAATAAGCTCTAACAAAACTAAATATCCCTACTCCTAAGTCATTTATAACAATCAAAAGGGTATGATGTTTAAACCTTCTCAAGATACAATCTGTTAATCATATGCGTCTCTCCAAAATCATGTTGTCCAGAGTCTTCATCATGCTAGTGAGCAAGGCTACGATAATCACAAAGTCCTTAACTAAGGTACGTACCTCTAGGTTCATGGTATTTAAAATTTTTCGCACTGCCGCATGCGACGGCGAAAACCTTAAATTCCCATACCCGGAATACATCCAAAATCTGACTATATGTCCTCACTATGCCAACTACATGACTATCGAGGATTCTAGATCCCATGATTTAGGCGACCTAGCCCATATGATTTTTCCAGAAGAAAACAACACCAACAAAAGTAACATGACAAAATTAATCAATCAAAGGAATAGATGGAATCGGATTCAAGGTAATTATAAAGACAATTGCGGAAAGAATTGAAAAGAACGAAAACTTGCAGCAAGATCTCCAACGGTTCTGTACTCCTCGACTGTCCTGACGATAGCTCGCCCTGCTGGTTTCCTCCAGCCTGATGCTATACTGCACAAATCTCTGCTGCTGATGCTGCATGAATCGCTGCTGCTGAGAGAAACCAAAAATGAAGGAAAAAGTCTCTGTACAGACGGAGGTGCACCTCCATGTAGCAGAAACGCCAACCTGAGTCAGCACAACAGAAGCTGCGGTCTCAAGGCCCTGATCTACAGGAAGAGAGGTGGCCAGCCTCTCGATAGTATCCTCCGAACGAAGCGATGAGATCGTGTCTTC